>JAAAWM010011901.1:0-121135 GCA_036873465.1 Thinopyrum obtusiflorum
CTGGAACGGAACATCAGAATTAAGAACATGGTTGGTTGGGGAAATCCACCTACCCAGGCACGCATCGTACTGAGCAAAAAACCAGAGAAGCAAGAAATAGAGTATATAAAGGATGCGAGATCTTTCAACTGGCCGGATACAATTACACAAGAGAAATGTCTTTCCAGCAAGGAAAATTTTGGTAAAATATGGAATTCCTAGTGGCAGTGCAGCAGCAATGCCAAGGGCAGGCGACAGTGACCTTGGCGCCGACGGCCTCGAGCTGCTTCTTGCCGTTATCGGCCTTGCCGGCGGCTACACTATTATAGACAAATCTGGATTGAACCTTCTCTATTTTGATGAAATGCACTAAATCTGGGTATTTTCGGACCGACGTGCCTTATAGACAGTGGCGGAGATCCATTAATAGGGAAAGCCAATGCACTAAGTACAACTACTAATTAACCACAGAACCCTAAGATATCACTGCCAATTCCTCGACATGTCAAAATTTCACAGCTAATCCACCAATAATTCTCTCTAAATCGGTCAACCAAAATACTGAAAATTTCAGCACTAATTCACTAGAGTAAGACCAATGATTGGTTGATTCTAGCTTGGATCAGCATTCTTCCGCTCAGGGAATAAACAAGAAGGGGATAAACAGCAATGTATGAAATTCAAGGGGCGACATCTCTCTCATGTAGTTCAGCAATGTAGGAAAGTTCAACGGAGCAGTAGAATGTCTTACAGGACCATAGGCTTTCGAGTCCCGACTGTTGCTGCCATTGTCCCCTTCGATGCAGCAGTGCCTCTTGGGAATCTTCTGGATCTCCTCCGTCTCCGGGGCTCTGATCTAGTCGCCGGGTAGTCCAATAACTCTCTTGATCGGTCAACTCCTATTGTAGACCAGCGACCTGCATACACACATACATACAACAGCACCAGGAATTAAGACCCAGTATCCATCGAAAGCATCAGGATTCAGGAAACGCCCAAGCAACCCGGCCTCGCATATGCAGAACATAAATAAACAGTGGTATTTCTGTCCGGTTTAAGCAGAGATGTAGCAGGCAGCCATCAAGTATATGCAGAACATTAATAAAATGAGGATACACCAACATCCATATATACAAAAACCTCTTCAAAAATATATATATATATATATACCAAGGTACATCTGGGTAATTATACGCTAAACCCCCCCCCCCCCCCCCCCCCCCCCCCCCCCCCCCCCCCCCCCCCCCCCCCCCCCCCCCCCCCCCCCCCCCCCCCCCCCCCCCCCCCCCCCCCCCCCCCCCCCCCCCCCCCCCCCCCCCCCCCCCCCCCCCCCCCCCCCCCCCCCCCCCCCCCCCCCCCCCCCCCCCCCCCCCCCCCCCCCCCCCCCCCCCCCCCCCCCCCCCCCCCCCCCCCCCCCCCCCCCCCCCCCCCCCCCCCCCCCCCCCCCCCCCCCCCCCCCCCCCCCCCCCCCCCCCCCCCCCCCCCCCCCCCCCCCCCCCCCCCCCCCCCCCCCCCCCCCCCCCCCCCCCCCCCCCCCCCCCCCCCCCCCCCCCCCCCCCCCCCCCCCCCCCCCCCCCCCCCCCCCCCCCCCCCCCCCCCCCCCCCCCCCCCCCCCCCCCCCCCCCCCCCCCCCCCCCCCCCCCCCCCCCCCCCCCCCCCCCCCCCCCCCCCCCCCCCCCCCCCCCCCCCCCCCCCCCCCCCCCCCCCCCCCCCCCCCCCCCCCCCCCCCCCCCCCCCCCCCCCCCCCCCCCCCCCCCCCCCCCCCCCCCCCCCCCCCCCCCCCCCCCCCCCCCCCCCCCCCCCCCCCCCCCCCCCCCCCCCCCCCCCCCCCCCCCCCCCCCCCCCCCCCCCCCCCCCCCCCCCCCCCCCCCCCCCCCCCCCCCCCCCCCCCCCCCCCCCCCCCCCCCCCCCCCCCCCCCCCCCCCCCCCCCCCCCCCCCCCCCCCCCCCCCCCCCCCCCCCCCCCCCCCCCCCCCCCCCCCCCCCCCCCCCCCCCCCCCCCCCCCCCCCCCCCCCCCCCCCCCCCCCCCCCCCCCCCCCCCCCCCCCCCCCCCCCCCCCCCCCCCCCCCCCCCCCCCCCCCCCCCCCCCCCCCCCCCCCCCCCCCCCCCCCCCCCCCCCCCCCCCCCCCCCCCCCCCCCCCCCCCCCCCCCCCCCCCCCCCCCCCCCCCCCCCCCCCCCCCCCCCCCCCCCCCCCCCCCCCCCCCCCCCCCCCCCCCCCCCCCCCCCCCCCCCCCCCCCCCCCCCCCCCCCCCCCCCCCCCCCCCCCCCCCCCCCCCCCCCCCCCCCCCCCCCCCCCCCCCCCCCCCCCCCCCCCCCCCCCCCCCCCCCCCCCCCCCCCCCCCCCCCCCCCCCCCCCCCCCCCCCCCCCCCCCCCCCCCCCCCCCCCCCCCCCCCCCCCCCCCCCCCCCCCCCCCCCCCCCCCCCCCCCCCCCCCCCCCCCCCCCCCCCCCCCCCCCCCCCCCCCCCCCCCCCCCCCCCCCCCCCCCCCCCCCCCCCCCCCCCCCCCCCCCCCCCCCCCCCCCCCCCCCCCCCCCCCCCCCCCCCCCCCCCCCCCCCCCCCCCCCCCCCCCCCCCCCCCCCCCCCCCCCCCCCCCCCCCCCCCCCCCCCCCCCCCCCCCCCCCCCCCCCCCCCCCCCCCCCCCCCCCCCCCCCCCCCCCCCCCCCCCCCCCCCCCCCCCCCCCCCCCCCCCCCCCCCCCCCCCCCCCCCCCCCCCCCCCCCCCCCCCCCCCCCCCCCCCCCCCCCCCCCCCCCCCCCCCCCCCCCCCCCCCCCCCCCCCCCCCCCCCCCCCCCCCCCCCCCCCCCCCCCCCCCCCCCCCCCCCCCCCCCCCCCCCCCCCCCCCCCCCCCCCCCCCCCCCCCCCCCCCCCCCCCCCCCCCCCCCCCCCCCCCCCCCCCCCCCCCCCCCCCCCCCCCCCCCCCCCCCCCCCCCCCCCCCCCCCCCCCCCCCCCCCCCCCCCCCCCCCCCCCCCCCCCCCCCCCCCCCCCCCCCCCCCCCCCCCCCCCCCCCCCCCCCCCCCCCCCCCCCCCCCCCCCCCCCCCCCCCCCCCCCCCCCCCCCCCCCCCCCCCCCCCCCCCCCCCCCCCCCCCGAGAGTAGTCAAAAGTGTCAAAAAAGTGAATTCAAGTTTGACCAGTGGCATTAATGTTGACAGAAAATCCCAGTGTGTACGACATGTTTGGTTAAGCGACCGGGAGCGACACTACACTCGGCTTGGATGTAGGAGAATCTTGGCAGAGAGCTCACGCGTCGATCGAGAGCTGTAGGACGATGACGTCGGGATGTCCACTAGAGCAGTAGGAGGTCGGCACAACCATGTGCATAATAAGGAGGGGGATGACAGGAGGTCCACTGGAGTCGTAGGAGACCGGGCCTCATGAAGCTTACTGGGCACCAATCAACTTCAGAAGCATGCGATGATACATGGATGATGTCTTTATGGGCATGCTCGCCGGTGTTGGGTATTGCCTATCAAGGTCCGGTCCGATGAAATGCACGACTGAAATTTAATTGTAGGGAAGAAAATAGATACTACTTCCAAATGGTAACCCATTGGCCACATGGCTAAAAGAATTCTAGAGGCTGCCATTATAAAAAAAAATTCACATCAAGATATATTAGTCTCATGTATTTATATTAAACTTGCTTTCTATTTTTTCTTCATAAATCTTTAGTACTTCATCAAGAAATTTAGACAAGAGTGGTGGGAAAACTTTGACAGGGTTGTAAATGGGCGTGATCCGCGTGACATTGGGTCTCTACCGTCCGATCTAAAAATGATGGGTGGCTGAGATGATTCCATGGGGGCAATCCAGGAGAGGGCCTGGTTGACCAATGAGAAGAAAGCAGACGAAATTCTCGGTGGCGCCGAACCCACCCGCACCCGCTCTTTTCATCCAAAACATTCGGGAGCGCGCCACTTGGTTTAGACTCCCGCGCTCTGGCGTTAGACATTTGGCGCGGTAGGATAGATTTTTGTTCAATCTAAGATGAAAAGGAAAAAAAAACCACCCACCAAAGACCAAACCTACGAGACCCACCCACACAACCCAACCTGAACCAGTCTTCCTCCTCCTCGTCTCCCACTCAACCCCGCCGCCGCCGACCTCTCCCCAATCCCAACCCCACCGGCGGCGACTTGTCTCCCCCAGCTCCGGCCTCTGTCCTCTACCCATCGCCGACGCCCCTACTCTTTCTTTCTCTCCCTACGCCCCAGAATCGCTCGAGCAGCTCAGGCCGCCGCAACCACACACCGGCACAGAAGGATCCCACCTCCCACGGCGACCGTGCCTTCGTCCTCCATCCCCTCGCCGCCGCGTCCAACCTCCACCGCGCCGCTGCCTCCCCCTCCCCCCCTCCTCGACAGAGCCCCAAACGCTAGCCTTCAACCCATGGATGGGGCGACAGAGAAGCCGCCCTCCCTCCTCCGCACCTCTTCCGGCGACGACGGCGCCGGTTCCGCACCACCTGCGGCGACTGCTGCACCAGACGCGCGATGGAGGCCGGCGGTGGACCCAGGATGGCCGCATCGGGTGGATCCCGTCCTCCCCCTCCTCTCGCCCGGGCGTGGCACATGGGGGAGCTCGCGGCCCTCGACGACGGCGAGCTAGGAGGCTCCCGCAGCACCTCCGAGCACCCTCCCGACGTGCTGCTGCACCTAGACGGCCAAGGTAATCCCTCCTTCCGTCCCCATCCTGCCAAGTACATTGCTTGCAGCAATGTCGATGTCAGCTAGTGTCCTCTGATGTGCCGGTGCTTCCTTGGGCAGATCCGACCTGTTCTGCGCCCGACCACGTGAAGGGGAAGGAGGCAGAGGGAGGGTACGATGGGCTGGACGAGGAGCTGGAGTTCCGGCTGCCGAGAGGCCACCCGCCTGTGATGCACAAGATGGGGTGGAAGACTGGCAAGAACGTTGGCAGCTGGACGAATTCTGCATTGAACTCTGCTGCTTGCCTGCAACGTAAGTAGTTGATTTCTAGTTGGTCATATTCTTGATTCCATCCAGATCCAAGTCCGTGAATTGATCCTAGTTGTGATGTGTACTGTTCTTGTCTGAATCAAGGTTTCCTTTATGCTGTAGATGCCTTCCGAGACAGAGTAGTCTCATCCTATTGTGCCCATGGACAAGGAGGGTGAAAATAAGGAGGCCCGAAAGCATAGGACTGCAAGTTCAGAGATGTGGAACCATTTCGAGATGATCAAGGTTGATGGTGTCGTGCAGAAGGCAAAATGCAACTACTGCAAGACCGACATCACCGCTCATCAATGGTACATCTGCTTTGCGCAAGCACTTTCATGCTTGCAAGCGCAATCTTCATAAGAATATAGGCGATGATAAGCAAGCTGTGCTGCAAGTCAATCATCTATGAAGGTTGAATGAATAATAAGCAATAAAGCTATTCCCTCCGTCCCATAATATAAGATTGTTTTGCAAGCTAAAATAGCTTGCAAAACGATCTTATATTATGGGACGGAGAGAGTAGAAATTTAGAAGATGGGAGATTGAAAGATGGCAGCGGCGCGACGCTACTGATCCTGTGCGCTTCCTGCTGCTTGCCTGCTTCTATTTCGTTTTATCAAACTGAAGTGTTCTGCTTGCTTGCTTCTATTTCGTTTTATCAAACTGAAGTGTTAAGTTAGACTTGTCAATGTCGTGTGTGCTAAACTATAGCTAGTTTGCTGGATGCTATTTGTTGAGTCGACTTTGCTATGTTTATGCCCAGTTTGTGTTAATTATCGTGAGGTTAATCTCTGTCACTTGTTTACTGTCATTCTTATTTGTTGTCATTCTTGTCTGTTAAAGAACGGTGTGCTACAGGGTATATGATGGCAAAATTTTCTGTACTAATTGCAGCAGATCGTCTGTACCAACCCAGCCAATTTTCTGTACGTAATTTGCAGTTGATCGCCTGTACCAACCCAACCTGATTGCCTGCTGTGAAAATTTGCAGTTGATCGCCAGTACCAACCCAACCTGATCGCCTGCTGTGTGTTGGTGCAGCTTGCGGCTCTCAAGTTATTTTTGTTGTTATGAGAGGAAGTTGTGTGCCTATGCCGGTCTCTCTCACCGTCACATGTTTGTTTGCTTGTCCAGACAATAAACAGCTGCCAGCCCAGCTAGCATTAGATGCTATTCTAGTCGACCAACCCAGCCCATCGCTCCATCTTGCAGTAGCAGCCCAGCTATCCCAGTCGGCCAGACCCATGCAATACGATCTGTTCGGTCCAGAACCGACGACCGAACTGAACGATCTAGGGACCGAACTCTCGGTTACATTAAATAGTAGAGACTGATCGGTCCCTTTTTTCTGATAACCGAAAATTAGAAAGCACTGAATTGTTCGGTTCGGGGGAACCAAATGCCCACCCCTACTTATATGATTGGAATGGTATTTAGGCCGCTAGTGGTGTCCAGACTTTTGGGCCATTCATTTTAAAGTTGAGCCAGCCGTCCCTCTCACCATTGTCAGATTACCAAGAACACTTGAATTTAGAGCCTATCTAAATGGAGCTACGAATTCCTCCCTGCACTAATCTGTAATCGCTTGATGCTGTGTACGGGCGTCTGCAAGCCAGAGATGCTGTGTCTCGGTCAATGTTTGTGCCCCCCCCCCCCCCCCCCCCCCCCCCCCCCCCCCCCCCCCCCCCCCCCCCCCCCCCCCCCCCCCCCCCCCCCCCCCCCCCCCCCCCCCCCCCCCCCCCCCCCCCCCCCCCCCCCCCCCCCCCCCCCCCCCCCCCCCCCCCCCCCCCCCCCCCCCCCCCCCCCCCCCCCCCCCCCCCCCCCCCCCTTAGTGAAATGTGTTGCTGGTTTGGCTATGTACCCATGAGTTTCTCTGAGATTAATGGTTGGATCCTTCGTTTTCATTGTAAAGATAGATATTTGGTAGTTATGAGCTTTGTGTTGTTATTTGTTCTACTCCGTATATGAAAAACTAGGAACGCAACATCTTGTGATCATGTTTACTCGCATGATCCAACAAATGTAGATAATTTATTTCCCCCCCCCCCCCCCCCCCCCCCCCCCCCCCCCCCCCCCCCCCCCCCCCCCCCCCCCCCCCCCCCCCCTGAGGCGTACTGGAGTTGGTTAAACCATGAGGTGTTGTGCTTCCAAGGTTGTCAATGATCTGAGTAATAGTAGCGTTGTAGTTACAAACTGCTCTGTAACCTTTTGATATTAACCTTTCTTTTTGAATTATGCTCTGGAGTATTTTTACCTTGGACAGTTCCATGTTCAGTTTTAAAACCTTCTCGCTTAAAAAAAACTGCAAGTCTATTTGCACCTTAGGTCTTTCCAGGTCATCACTGTAGGACTCCTACAGCTTTCATAGCCTTCTCATTCTGCATCATGTGGTAGACTAACATTCGCCAGCCATGGCATCTGTACCTTTTTCGTAGCCTACTATTTATGCTTGCTAGATATTTGCAGTAAGAAACTTGTGCAATGACACACAAGCATCTTCGATCATTTTTGCTGTGTGATTAACTTGAATTGTTGTCTAACCCTGGAACCATTTAGCGTATAATTACCCAGATGTACCTTGGTATATATATATTTTTTTTGAAGAGGTTTTTGTATATATGGATGTTGGTGTATCCTCATTTTATTAATGTTCTGCATATACTTGATGGCTGCCTGCTACATCTCTGATTAAACCGGACAGAAATACCACTGTTTATTTATGTTCTGCATATGCGAGGCCGGGTTGCTTGGGCGTTTCCTGAATCCTGATGCTTTCAATGGATACTGGGTCTTAATTCCTGGTGCTGTTGTATGTATGTGTGTATGCAGGTCGCTGGTCTACAATAGGAGTTGACCGATCAAGAGAGTTATTGGACTGCCCGGCGACTAGATCAGAGCCCTGGAGACGGAGGAGATCCAGAAGATTCCCAAGAGGCACTGCTGCATCGAAGGGGACAATGGCAGCAACAGTCGGGACTCGAAAGCCTATGGTCCTGTAAGACATTCCCCCCCCCCCCCCCCCCCCCCCCCCCCCCCCCCCCCCCCCCCCCCCCCCCCCCCCCCCCCCCCCCCCCCCCCCCCCCCCCCCCCCCCCCCCCCCCCCCCCCCCCCCCCCCCCCCCCCCCCCCCCCCCCCCCCCCCCCCCCCCCCCCCCCCCCGTATTTTGGTAGACCGATTTAGAGAGAATTATTGGTGGATTAGCTGTGAAATTTTGACATGTCAAGGAATTGGCAGTGATATCTTAGGGTTCTGTGGTTAATTATTAGTTGTACTTAGTGCATTGGCTTCCCCTATTAATGGATCTCCGCCACTGTCTATAAGGCACGTCGGTCCGAAAATACCCAGATTTAGTGCATTTCATCAAAATAGAGAAGGTTCAATCCAGATTTGTCTATAATAGTGTAGCCGCCGGCAAGGCCGATGATGGCAAGAAGCAGCTCGAGGCCGTCGGCGCCAAGGTCACTGTCGCCTGCCCTTGGCATTGCTGCTGCACTGCCACTAGGAATTCCATATTTTACCAAAATTTTCCTTGCTGGAAAGACATTTCTCTTGTGTAATTGTATCCGGCCAGTTGAAAGATCTCGCATCCTTTATATACTCTGTTTCTTGCTTCTCTGGTTTTTTGCTCAGTACGATGCGTGCCTGAGTAGGTGGATTTCCCCAACCAACCATGTTCTTAATTCTGATGTTCCGTTCCAGAATTTTAGATTGCATATAATATGTGTTTTTCTGTCGTGGGAATTCATTACGATCTGTATTGGCTACTCTTTGCCATCGTCTGATCGATATACCTGACTGAATACCATCAGTGTTGCATAAGGCAGGTTACAGTGGTGCAGAATTGCTAATTCCGTGTGCTTGTTCTGCGTACGTGAGTGGTAAAGTGTAGCCTTCATCAGAATTTTGAAAATAACAGATCGGAGTTGTGCACATGAACAGGGGATTGGATTACCTCACATTTAAGGTTATGGAAATGTATATTCATCACATGATGTGATTTAGTTTACTGAGCAGATGCCCCCCCCCCCCCCCCCCCCCCCCCCCCCCCCCCCCCCCCCCCCCCCCCCCCCCCCCCCCCCCCCCCCCCCCCCCCCCCCCCCCCCCCCCCCCCCCCCCCCCCCCCCCCCCCCCCCCCCCCCCCCCCCCCCCCCCCCCCCCCCCCCCCCCCCCCCCCCCCCCCCCCCCCCCCCCCCCCCCCCCCCCCCCCCCCCCCCCCCCCCCCCCCCCCCCCCCCCCCCCCCCCCCCCCCCCCCCCCCCCCCCCCCCCCCCCCCCCCCCCCCCCCCCCCCCCCCCCCCCCCCCCCCCCCCCCCCCCCCCCCCCCCCCCCCCCCCCCCCCCCCCCCCCCCCCCCCCCCCCCCCCCCCCCCCCCCCCCCCCCCCCCCCCCCCCCCCCCCCCCCCCCCCCCCCCCCCCCCCCCCCCCCCCCCCCCCCCCCCCCCCCCCCCCCCCCCCCCCCCCCCCCCCCCCCCCCCCCCCCCCCCCCCCCCCCCCCCCCCCCCCCCCCCCCCCCCCCCCCCCCCCCCCCCCCCCCCCCCCCCCCCCCCCCCCCCCCCCCCCCCCCCCCCCCCCCCCCCCCCCCCCCCCCCCCCCCCCCCCCCCCCCCCCCCCCCCCCCCCCCCCCCCCCCCCCCCCCCCCCCCCCCCCCCCCCCCCCCCCCCCCCCCCCCCCCCCCCCCCCCCCCCCCCCCCCCCCCCCCCCCCCCCCCCCCCCCCCCCCTTCTTTCTGGATCCCCATGATTTCTTTTGTTTTTGGATTTGAGCTCAACATTTATTATTTTTCTTGTCCTTGTGCAGGACTAGGTACATCATCATCACCTATGCAGATGAGAAGGGTTCGTTGTGCCAGGCAAGGTGTGCGGTTGTAAGCTTGGTCTCCGGCCTCTGTGTCTTCCTTTGGAGCCGTTGCCGTGCGATGGCAGCGGCGCTGTTTGGCATTGGCTACAAAATTGGCATGGTGACCTTCTCCAGCTCTTCTCCTTCCTTTCCTCGGGTTGCTCCGAGCTCATGGCCATCGAGCCATGGCTATGGTGGTTCCTCTGGGTTCATGGCTGTTGTGCCATTGCCATGTCTGGTTAGGGATATGTTTCTGGTGGTAGCAGCACTACTTGAAGTCGAAGCCTTGTAGTTGCTAGCATAGCAGCACTGTGGTGTTGTTCTTGTAGGAGTTTCTGTTTTGCAATGCCTTTTCATGTTATGAATTTTATGCTTGAGAAAATATAAAGCATGTGACGGCTGTCATATTTTTAGAGAAGAGGTAATATGGTGGATTTAATGTGAATTGGCTAAGTATTATTTTTTCCACTGGTCATGATCAGGTTGCTGTTGAGGTGTGGTCTTGGTCTATGGCCTCGGCGTCTTCTGTTTCCCCCTGTGTCGTGCGACAGCGGCGGTGCTATTCGGCATCGTCTACAAATTCACAACGGTGAGCTCCTCCCGCTCCTCTCCTTCCTCTGCTCCATCCCCCCCCCCCCCCCCCCCCCCCCCCCCCCCCCCCCCCCCCCCCCCCCCCCCCCCCCCCCCCCCCCCCCCCCCCCCCCCCCCCCCCCCCCCCCCCCCCCCCCCCCCCCCCCCCCCCCCCCCCCCCCCCCCCCCCCCCCCCCCCCCCCCCCCCCCCCCCCCCCCCCCCCCCCCCCCCCCCCCCCCCCCCCCCCCCCCCCCCCCCCCCCCCCCCCCCCCCCCCCCCCCCCCCCCCCCCCCCCCCCCCCCCCCCCCCCCCCCCCCCCCCCCCCCCCCCCCCCCCCCCCCCCCCCCCCCCCCCCCCCCCCCCCCCCCCCCCCCCCCCCCCCCCCCCCCCCCCCCCCCCCCCCCCCCCCCCCCCCCCCCCCCCCCCCCCCCCCCCCCCCCCCCCCCCCCCCCCCCCCCCCCCCCCCCCCCCCCCCCCCCCCCCCCCCCCCCCCCCCCCCCCCCCCCCCCCCCCCCCCCCCCCCCCCCCCCCCCCCCCCCCCCCCCCCCCCCCCCCCCCCCCCCCCCCCCCCCCCCCCCCCCCCCCCCCCCCCCCCCCCCCCCCCCCCCCCCCCCCCCCCCCCCCCCCCCCCCCCCCCCCCCCCCCCCCCCCCCCCCCCCCCCCCCCCCCCCCCCCCCCCCCCCCCCCCCCCCCCCCCCCCCCCCCCCCCCCCCCCCCCCCCCCCCCCCCCCCCCCCCCCCCCCCCCCCCCCCCCCCCCCCCCCCCCCCCCCCCCCCCCCCCCCCCCCCCCCCCCCCCCCCCCCCCCCCCCCCCCCCCCCCCCCCCCCCCCCCCCCCCCCCCCCCCCCCCCCCCCCCCCCCCCCCCCCCCCCCCCCCCCCCCCCCCCCCCCCCCCCCCCCCCCCCCCCCCCCCCCCCCCCCCCCCCCCCCCCCCCCCCCCCCCCCCCCCCCCCCCCCCCCCCCCCCCCCCCCCCCCCCCCCCCCCCCCCCCCCCCCCCCCCCCCCCCCCCCCCCCCCCCCCCCCCCCCCCCCCCCCCCCCCCCCCCCCCCCCCCCCCCCCCCCCCCCCCCCCCCCCCCCCCCCCCCCCCCCCCCCCCCCCCCCCCCCCCCCCCCCCCCCCCCCCCCCCCCCCCCCCCCCCCCCCCCCCCCCCCCCCCCCCCCCCCCCCCCCCCCCCCCCCCCCCCCCCCCCCCCCCCCCCCCCCCCCCCCCCCCCCCCCCCCCCCCCCCCCCCCCCCCCCCCCCCCCCCCCCCCCCCCCCCCCCCCCCCCCCCCCCCCCCCCCCCCCCCCCCCCCCCCCCCCCCCCCCCCCCCCCCCCCCCCCCCCCCCCCCCCCCCCCCCCCCCCCCCCCCCCCCCCCCCCCCCCCCCCCCCCCCCCCCCCCCCCCCCCCCCCCCCCCCCCCCCCCCCCCCCCCCCCCCCCCCCCCCCCCCCCCCCCCCCCCCCCCCCCCCCCCCCCCCCCCCCCCCCCCCCCCCCCCCCCCCCCCCCCCCCCCCCCCCCCCCCCCCCCCCCCCCCCCCCCCCCCCCCCCCCCCCCCCCCCCCCCCCCCCCCCCCCCCCCCCCCCCCCCCCCCCCCCCCCCCCCCCCCCCCCCCCCCCCCCCCCCCCCCCCCCCCCCCCCCCCCCCCCCCCCCCCCCCCCCCCCCCCCCCCCCCCCCCCCCCCCCCCCCCCCCCCCCCCCCCCCCCCCCCCCCCCCCCCCCCCCCCCCCCCCCCCCCCCCCCCCCCCCCCCCCCCCCCCCCCCCCCCCCCCCCCCCCCCCCCCCCCCCCCCCCCCCCCCCCCCCCCCCCCCCCCCCCCCCCCCCCCCCCCCCCCCCCCCCCCCCCCCCCCCCCCCCCCCCCCCCCCCCCCCCCCCCCCCCCCCCCCCCCCCCCCCCCCCCCCCCCCCCCCCCCCCCCCCCCCCCCCCCCCCCCCCCCCCCCCCCCCCCCCCCCCCCCCCCCCCCCCCCCCCCCCCCCCCCCCCCCCCCCCCCCCCCCCCCCCCCCCCCCCCCCCCCCCCCCCCCCCCCCCCCCCCCCCCCCCCCCCCCCCCCCCCCCCCCCCCCCCCCCCCCCCCCCCCCCCCCCCCCCCCCCCCCCCCCCCCCCCCCCCCCCCCCCCCCCCCCCCCCCCCCCCCCCCCCCCCCCCCCCCCCCCCCCCCCCCCCCCCCCCCCCCCCCCCCCCCCCCCCCCCCCCCCCCCCCCCCCCCCCCCCCCCCCCCCCCCCCCCCCCCCCCCCCCCCCCCCCCCCCCCCCCCCCCCCCCCCCCCCCCCCCCCCCCCCCCCCCCCCCCCCCCCCCCCCCCCCCCCCCCCCCCCCCCCCCCCCCCCCCCCCCCCCCCCCCCCCCCCCCCCCCCCCCCCCCCCCCCCCCCCCCCCCCCCCCCCCCCCCCCCCCCCCCCCCCCCCCCCCCCCCCCCCCCCCCCCCCCCCCCCCCCCCCCCCCCCCCCCCCCCCCCCCCCCCCCCCCCCCCCCCCCCCCCCCCCCCCCCCCCCCCCCCCCCCCCCCCCCCCCCCCCCCCCCCCCCCCCCCCCCCCCCCCCCCCCCCCCCCCCCCCCCCCCCCCCCCCCCCCCCCCCCCCCCCCCCCCCCCCCCCCCCCCCCCCCCCCCCCCCCCCCCCCCCCCCCCCCCCCCCCCCCCCCCCCCCCCCCCCCCCCCCCCCCCCCCCCCCCCCCCCCCCCCCCCCCCCCCCCCCCCCCCCCCCCCCCCCCCCCCCCCCCCCCCCCCCCCCCCCCCCCCCCCCCCCCCCCCCCCCCCCCCCCCCCCCCCCCCCCCCCCCCCCCCCCCCCCCCCCCCCCCCCCCCCCCCCCCCCCCCCCCCCCCCCCCCCCCCCCCCCCCCCCCCCCCCCCCCCCCCCCCCCCCCCCCCCCCCCCCCCCCCCCCCCCCCCCCCCCCCCCCCCCCCCCCCCCCCCCCCCCCCCCCCCCCCCCCCCCCCCCCCCCCCCCCCCCCCCCCCCCCCCCCCCCCCCCCCCCCCCCCCCCCCCCCCCCCCCCCCCCCCCCCCCCCCCCCCCCCCCCCCCCCCCCCCCCCCCCCCCCCCCCCCCCCCCCCCCCCCCCCCCCCCCCCCCCCCCCCCCCCCCCCCCCCCCCCCCCCCCCCCCCCCCCCCCCCCCCCCCCCCCCCCCCCCCCCCCCCCCCCCCCCCCCCCCCCCCCCCCCCCCCCCCCCCCCCCCCCCCCCCCCCCCCCCCCCCCCCCCCCCCCCCCCCCCCCCCCCCCCCCCCCCCCCCCCCCCCCCCCCCCCCCCCCCCCCCCCCCCCCCCCCCCCCCCCCCCCCCCCCCCCCCCCCCCCCCCCCCCCCCCCCCCCCCCCCCCCCCCCCCCCCCCCCCCCCCCCCCCCCCCCCCCCCCCCCCCCCCCCCCCCCCCCCCCCCCCCCCCCCCCCCCCCCCCCCCCCCCCCCCCCCCCCCCCCCCCCCCCCCCCCCCCCCCCCCCCCCCCCCCCCCCCCCCCCCCCCCCCCCCCCCCCCCCCCCCCCCCCCCCCCCCCCCCCCCCCCCCCCCCCCCCCCCCCCCCCCCCCCCCCCCCCATTAAAAGTTGTGGATATTTAATCCTGGCTTTGAAACTACCTTTTTTTAATCAACCTAGTCTTGATTAAATGCAGATTGTATGTACTTGTAGACGTCAGGGGCTCATGTGTTTTTTGCTCTGTCGGATGGAATGATGCCCTTGTAACTGTAGTCTAGTATGCAGAATAGGACAAACCAAACTGGCGCATGTCCAACAGATGTATTATCTGCTCGTCCAATCTCCATCTTTTTTGTGTGAATGAACGACAACCGTCTGTTTTCCTTGCTATGGTTGTGGCTACATTGCGCCATATTAATTGGTACTTCTGATTGTTACACATGTTCTGAATCATGAGGGTCAGGGTCCCAGGTAGCTTACCTGCATTGTGGTTTGCTGGAATGATGCCCTTCTTGACCCAGTCAAGTATGCATTTTCTCTTCTTCATGAATGATAACTTGCACATTCTCCGTGAACTCAAGGTGTGATGAATGGATGTGTGTGCCTTTACTGGCATACTTTAATAATAATAAATATTAGTAGGATATTTATACTCATCCAGAGTTAATAACCTTTCTACTGGATCTTCGAATATATTTTTCAGATCACAAAACTACTTTGTCTGCTGCATGTAATAAATAACTCCATTTGCTGCTGAGGATAAAAGGTTTCACCTTTAGATCCTGCACTGCTAAGATTAGTAACAAGCAGTTCCATGCGAGCCAGTGTGCTTTTGTTCTGCGTGTGATATGCTATTTTAACCTTCAACAAGGACCGGACGTAGTCAAACTCGATTCAACTAAAGTTGGAGAAACAGACACCCACTAGCCACCTGTGTGCGAAGCACGTCGGTAGAACCAGTCTCATGAACGCGGTCATGTAATGTCGGTCTGGGCCGCTTCATCCAACAATACCGCCGAATCAAAGTAAGACGTTGCTGGTAAGCAGTATGACTATTATCGCCCACAACTCTTTGTGTTCTACTCATGCATATAACATCTACGCATAGACCTGGCTCGGATGCCACTGTTGGGGAACATAGTATTTCAAAAAAAAAAATCCTACGATCACGCAAGATCTATCTAGGAGAAGCATAGCAACGAGCGGGGAGAGTGTGTCCACGTACCCTCGTAGACCGAAAGCGGAAGCGTCTAGTGACGTGGTTGATGTAGTCGAACGTCTTCGCGATCCAACCGATCCAAGTATCGAACGCACGGCACCTCCGCGATCTGCACACGTTCAGCTCGGTGACGTCCCTCGAGCTCTTGATCTAGTTGAGGCCAAGGGAGAGTTCCGTCAGCACGACGGCGTGGCAACGATGATGATGAAGTTACCGGCGCAGGGCTTCGCCTAAGCACTACGACGATATGACCCCCCCCCCCCCCCCCCCCCCCCCCCCCCCCCCCCCCCCCCCCCCCCCCCCCCCCCCCCCCCCCCCCCCCCCCCCCCCCCCCCCCCCCCCCCCCCCCCCCCCCCCCCCCCCCCCCCCCCCCCCCCCCCCCCCCCCCCCCCCCCCCCCCCCCCCCCCCCCCCCCCCCCCCCCCCCCCCCCCCCCCCCCCCCCCCCCCCCCCCCCCCCCCCCCCCCCCCCCCCCCCCCCCCCCCCCCCCCCCCCCCCCCCCCCCCCCCCCCCCCCCCCCCCCCCCCCCCCCCCCCCCCCCCCCCCCCCCCCCCCCCCCCCCCCCCCCCCCCCCCCCCCCCCCCCCCCCCCCCCCCCCCCCCCCCCCCCCCCCCCCCCCCCCCCCCCCCCCCCCCCCCCCCCCCCCCCCCCCCCCCCCCCCCCCCCCCCCCCCCCCCCCCCCCCCCCCCCCCCCCCCCCCCCCCCCCCCCCCCCCCCCCCCCCCCCCCCCCCCCCCCCCCCCCCCCCCCCCCCCCCCCCCCCCCCCCCCCCCCCCCCCCCCCCCCCCCCCCCCCCCCCCCCCCCCCCCCCCCCCCCCCCCCCCCCCCCCCCCCCCCCCCCCCCCCCCCCCCCCCCCCCCCCCCCCCCCCCCCCCCCCCCCCCCCCCCCCCCCCCCCCCCCCCCCCCCCCCCCCCCCCCCCCCCCCCCCCCCCCCCCCCCCCCCCCCCCCCCCCCCCCCCCCCCCCCCCCCCCCCCCCCCCCCCCCCCCCCCCCCCCCCCCCCCCCCCCCCCCCCCCCCCCCCCCCCCCCCCCCCCCCCCCCCCCCCCCCCCCCCCCCCCCCCCCCCCCCCCCCCCCCCCCCCCCCCCCCCCCCCCCCCCCCCCCCCCCCCCCCCCCCCCCCCCCCCCCCCCCCCCCCCCCCCCCCCCCCCCCCCCCCCCCCCCCCCCCCCCCCCCCCCCCCCCCCCCCCCCCCCCCCCCCCCCCCCCCCCCCCCCCCCCCCCCCCCCCCCCCCCCCCCCCCCCCCCCCCCCCCCCCCCCCCCCCCCCCCCCCCCCCCCCCCCCCCCCCCCCCCCCCCCCCCCCCCCCCCCCCCCCCCCCCCCCCCCCCCCCCCCCCCCCCCCCCCCCCCCCCCCCCCCCCCCCCCCCCCCCCCCCCCCCCCCCCCCCCCCCCCCCCCCCCCCCCCCCCCCCCCCCCCCCCCCCCCCCCCCCCCCCCCCCCCCCCCCCCCCCCCCCCCCCCCCCCCCCCCCCCCCCCCCCCCCCCCCCCCCCCCCCCCCCCCCCCCCCCCCCCCCCCCCCCCCCCCCCCCCCCCCCCCCCCCCCCCCCCCCCCCCCCCCCCCCCCCCCCCCCCCCCCCCCCCCCCCCCCCCCCCCCCCCCCCCCCCCCCCCCCCCCCCCCCCCCCCCCCCCCCCCCCCCCCCCCCCCCCCCCCCCCCCCCCCCCCCCCCCCCCCCCCCCCCCCCCCCCCCCCCCCCCCCCCCCCCCCCCCCCCCCCCCCCCCCCCCAGTCATACTGCTTACCAGCATGTCATACTTTGATTCGGCGGTATTGTTGGATGGAGCGGTCCGGACCGACATTACGTGTACGCTTACGTGAGACTGGTTCTACCGACGTGCTTTGCACACAGGTGGCTAGTGGGTGTCAGTTTCTCCAACTTTAGTTGAATCGAGTGTGACTACGCCCGGTCCTTGTTGAAGGTTAAAACAGCACACTTGACGAAAAATCGTTGTGGTTTTGATGCGTAGGTAAGAACGGTTCTTGCTCAGCCCGTAGCAGCCACGCAAAATTTGCAACAACAAGTAGAGGACGTCTAACTTGTTTTTGCAGGGTATGCTGTGATGTGATATGGTCAAAACGTGATGATATATAAATTGTTGTATGAGATGATCATGTTTTGTAATAGTTATCGGCAACTGACAGGAGCCTTATGGTTGTCGCTTTATTGTATGAAATGCAATCGCCATGTAATTACTTTACTTTATCACTAAGCGGTAGCGATAGTCGTAGAAGCAATAGTTGGCAAGACGACAACGATGCTTCGATGGAGATCAAGGTGTCAAGCCGGTGACGATGGTGATCACCCCCCCCCCCCCCCCCCCCCCCCCCCCCCCCCCCCCCCCCCCCCCCCCCCCCCCCCCCCCCCCCCCCCCCCCCCCCCCCCCCCCCCCCCCCCCCCCCCCCCCCCCCCCCCCCCCCCCCCCCCCCCCCCCCCCCCCCCCCCCCCCCCCCCCCCCCCCCCCCCCCCCCCCCCCCCCCCCCCCCCCCCCCCCCCCCCCCCCCCCCCCCCCCCCCCCCCCCCCCCCCCCCCCCCCCCCCCCCCCCCCCCCCCCCCCCCCCCCCCCCCCCCCCCCCCCCCCCCCCCCCCCCCCCCCCCCCCCCCCCCCCCCCCCCCCCCCCCCCCCCCCCCCCCCCCCCCCCCCCCCCCCCCCCCCCCCCCCCCCCCCCCCCCCCCCCCCCCCCCCCCCCCCCCCCCCCCCCCCCCCCCCCCCCCCCCCCCCCCCCCCCCCCCCCCCCCCCCCCCCCCCCCCCCCCCCCCCCCCCCCCCCCCCCCCCCCCCCCCCCCCCCCCCCCCCCCCCCCCCCCCCCCCCCCCCCCCCCCCCCCCCCCCCCCCCCCCCCCCCCCCCCCCCCCCCCCCCCCCCCCCCCCCCCCCCCCCCCCCCCCCCCCCCCCCCCCCCCCCCCCCCCCCCCCCCCCCCCCCCCCCCCCCCCCCCCCCCCCCCCCCCCCCCCCCCCCCCCCCCCCCCCCCCCCCCCCCCCCCCCCCCCCCCCCCCCCCCCCCCCCCCCCCCCCCCCCCCCCCCCCCCCCCCCCCCCCCCCCCCCCCCCCCCCCCCCCCCCCCCCCCCCCCCCCCCCCCCCCCCCCCCCCCCCCCCCCCCCCCCCCCCCCCCCCCCCCCCCCCCCCCCCCCCCCCCCCCCCCCCCCCCCCCCCCCCCCCCCCCCCCCCCCCCCCCCCCCCCCCCCCCCCCCCCCCCCCCCCCCCCCCCCCCCCCCCCCCCCCCCCCCCCCCCCCCCCCCCCCCCCCCCCCCCCCCCCCCCCCCCCCCCCCCCCCCCCCCCCCCCCCCCCCCCCCCCCCCCCCCCCCCCCCCCCCCCCCCCCCCCCCCCCCCCCCCCCCCCCCCCCCCCCCCCCCCCCCCCCCCCCCCCCCCCCCCCCCCCCCCCCCCCCCCCCCCCCCCCCCCCCCCCCCCCCCCCCCCCCCCCCCCCCCCCCCCCCCCCCCCCCCCCCCCCCCCCCCCCCCCCCCCCCCCCCCCCCCCCCCCCCCCCCCCCCCCCCCCCCCCCCCCCCCCCCCCCCCCCCCCCCCCCCCCCCCCCCCCCCCCCCCCCCCCCCCCCCCCCCCCCCCCCCCCCCCCCCCCCCCCCCCCCCCCCCCCCCCCCCCCCCCCCCCCCCCCCCCCCCCCCCCCCCCCCCCCCCCCCCCCCCCCCCCCCCCCCCCCCCCCCCCCCCCCCCCCCCCCCCCCCCCCCCCCCCCCCCCCCCCCCCCCCCCCCCCCCCCCCCCCCCCCCCCCCCCCCCCCCCCCCCCCCCCCCCCCCCCCCCCCCCCCCCCCCCCCCCCCCCCCCCCCCCCCCCCCCCCCCCCCCCCCCCCCCCCCCCCCCCCCCCCCCCCCCCCCCCCCCCCCCCCCCCCCCCCCCCCCCCCCCCCCCCCCCCCCCCCCCCCCCCCCCCCCCCCCCCCCCCCCCCCCCCCCGTAGAATATGTAGGAGCCAATATGAGCATCCAGGTTCCGCTATTGGTTATTAACCGGAGACATGTCTCGGTCATGTCTACATAGTTCTCGAACCCGTAGGGTCCGCACACTTAAAGTTTGATGATGGTTATATTATGAGTTTATGTGTTTTGATGTACCGAAGGTAGTTCAGAGTCCTCCCCTCTCCTACTCCAACATGGAAAGGGGGGAGTCCTACTCCCGGTGGGAGTAGGACTCCTCATGGGGCGCGCCAAGGGTGGCGGGCCCCCTCCCCCTCCTCTACTCCTTTATATACGGGGAGGGAGGCACCCCCTAGAGACACAACAATTGATTCCTTGGATCTCTTAGCCGTGTGCGGTGCCCCCCTCCACCATAATCCACCTCGGTCATATCGTAGCGGTGCTTAGGCGAAGCTCTGTGTTGGTAGAACATCATCATCGTCACCACACCGTCGTGCTGACGGAACTCTCCCTCAAAGCTTGGCTGGATCGGAGTCTGAGGGACGTCATCGAGTTGAACGTGTGCAGAACTCGGAGGTGCCATGCGTTCGGTGCTTGATCGGTCGGATCGTGAAGACGTACGACTACATCAACCGCATTGTGCTAACGCTTCCGCTTTTGGTCTACGAGGGTACGTGGACAACACTCTCGCCTCTCATTGCTATGCATCACCATGATCTTGCGTGTGCGTAGGAAAATTTGAAATTACTACATTCCCCAACAGTGGCATCCGAGCCTGGTTTAATGCGTAGATGTTATATGCACGATTAGAACACAAGTGAGTTGTGGGCGATACTAGTCATACTGCTTACCAGCACAAAGGGGACAACGTATGTTGTTATGCGGTTTGACCGATAAAGATCTTCGTAGAATATCCCCCCCCCCCCCCCCCCCCCCCCCCCCCCCCCCCCCCCCCCCCCCCCCCCCCCCCCCCCCCCCCCCCCCCCCCCCCCCCCCCCCCCCCCCCCCCCCCCCCCCCCCCCCCCCCCCCCCCCCCCCCCCCCCCCCCCCCCCCCCCCCCCCCCCCCCCCCCCCCCCCCCCCCCCCCCCCCCCCCCCCCCCCCCCCCCCCCCCCCCCCCCCCCCCCCCCCCCCCCCCCCCCCCCCCCCCCCCCCCCCCCCCCCCCCCCCCCCCCCCCCCCCCCCCCCCCCCCCCCCCCCCCCCCCCCCCCCCCCCCCCCCCCCCCCCCCCCCCCCCCCCCCCCCCCCCCCCCCCCCCCCCCCCCCCCCCCCCCCCCCCCCCCCCCCCCCCCCCCCCCCCCCCCCCCCCCCCCCCCCCCCCCCCCCCCCCCCCCCCCCCCCCCCCCCCCCCCCCCCCCCCCCCCCCCCCCCCCCCCCCCCCCCCCCCCCCCCCCCCCCCCCCCCCCCCCCCCCCCCCCCCCCCCCCCCCCCCCCCCCCCCCCCCCCCCCCCCCCCCCCCCCCCCCCCCCCCCCCCCCCCCCCCCCCCCCCCCCCCCCCCCCCCCCCCCCCCCCCCCCCCCCCCCCCCCCCCCCCCCCCCCCCCCCCCCCCCCCCCCCCCCCCCCCCCCCCCCCCCCCCCCCCCCCCCCCCCCCCCCCCCCCCCCCCCCCCCCCCCCCCCCCCCCCCCCCCCCCCCCCCCCCCCCCCCCCCCCCCCCCCCCCCCCCCCCCCCCCCCCCCCCCCCCCCCCCCCCCCCCCCCCCCCCCCCCCCCCCCCCCCCCCCCCCCCCCCCCCCCCCCCCCCCCCCCCCCCCCCCCCCCCCCCCCCCCCCCCCCCCCCCCCCCCCCCCCCCCCCCCCCCCCCCCCCCCCCCCCCCCCCCCCCCCCCCCCCCCCCCCCCCCCCCCCCCCCCCCCCCCCCCCCCCCCCCCCCCCCCCCCCCCCCCCCCCCCCCCCCCCCCCCCCCCCCCCCCCCCCCCCCCCCCCCCCCCCCCCCCCCCCCCCCCCCCCCCCCCCCCCCCCCCCCCCCCCCCCCCCCCCCCCCCCCCCCCCCCCCCCCCCCCCCCCCCCCCCCCCCCCCCCCCCCCCCCCCCCCCCCCCCCCCCCCCCCCCCCCCCCCCCCCCCCCCCCCCCCCCCCCCCCCCCCCCCCCCCCCCCCCCCCCCCCCCCCCCCCCCCCCCCCCCCCCCCCCCCCCCCCCCCCCCCCCCCCCCCCCCCCCCCCCCCCCCCCCCCCCCCCCCCCCCCCCCCCCCCCCCCCCCCCCCCCCCCCCCCCCCCCCCCCCCCCCCCCCCCCCCCCCCCCCCCCCCCCCCCCCCCCCCCCCCCCCCCCCCCCCCCCCCCCCCCCCCCCCCCCCCCCCCCCCCCCCCCCCCCCCCCCCCCCCCCCCCCCCCCCCCCCCCCCCCCCCCCCCCCCCCCCCCCCCCCCCCCCCCCCCCCCCCCCCCCCCCCCCCCCCCCCCCCCCCCCCCCCCCCCCCCCCCCCCCCCCCCCCCCCCCCCCCCCCCCCCCCCCCCCCCCCCCCCCCCCCCCCCCCCCCCCCCCCCCCCCCCCCCCCCCCCCCCCCCCCCCCCCCCCCCCCCCCCCCCCCCCCCCCCCCCCCCCCCCCCCCCCCCCCCCCCCCCCCCCCCCCCCCCCCCCCCCCCCCCCCCCCCCCCCCCCCCCCCCCCCCCCCCCCCCCCCCCCCCCCCCCCCCCCCCCCCCCCCCCCCCCCCCCCCCCCCCCCCCCCCCCCCCCCCCCCCCCCCCCCCCCCCCCCCCCCCCCCCCCCCCCCCCCCCCCCCCCCCCCCCCCCCCCCCCCCCCCCCCCCCCCCCCCCCCCCCCCCCCCCCCCCCCCCCCCCCCCCCCCCCCCCCCCCCCCCCCCCCCCCCCCCCCCCCCCCCCCCCCCCCCCCCCCCCCCCCCCCCCCCCCCCCCCCCCCCCCCCCCCCCCCCCCCCCCCCCCCCCCCCCCCCCCCCCCCCCCCCCCCCCCCCCCCCCCCCCCCCCCCCCCCCCCCCCCCCCCCCCCCCCCCCCCCCCCCCCCCCCCCCCCCCCCCCCCCCCCCCCCCCCCCCCCCCCCCCCCCCCCCCCCCCCCCCCCCCCCCCCCCCCCCCCCCCCCCCCCCCCCCCCCCCCCCCCCCCCCCCCCCCCCCCCCCCCCCCCCCCCCCCCCCCCCCCCCCCCCCCCCCCCCCCCCCCCCCCCCCCCCCCCCCCCCCCCCCCCCCCCCCCCCCCCCCCCCCCCCCCCCCCCCCCCCCCCCCCCCCCCCCCCCCCCCCCCCCCCCCCCCCCCCCCCCCCCCCCCCCCCCCCCCCCCCCCCCCCCCCCCCCCCCCCCCCCCCCCCCCCCCCCCCCCCCCCCCCCCCCCCCCCCCCCCCCCCCCCCCCCCCCCCCCCCCCCCCCCCCCCCCCCCCCCCCCCCCCCCCCCCCCCCCCCCCCCCCCCCCCCCCCCCCCCCCCCCCCCCCCCCCCCCCCCCCCCCCCCCCCCCCCCCCCCCCCCCCCCCCCCCCCCCCCCCCCCCCCCCCCCCCCCCCCCCCCCCCCCCCCCCCCCCCCCCCCCCCCCCCCCCCCCCCCCCCCCCCCCCCCCCCCCCCCCCCCCCCCCCCCCCCCCCCCCCCCCCCCCCCCCCCCCCCCCCCCCCCCCCCCCCCCCCCCCCCCCCCCCCCCCCCCCCCCCCCCCCCCCCCCCCCCCCCCCCCCCCCCCCCCCCCCCCCCCCCCCCCCCCCCCCCCCCCCCCCCCCCCCCCCCCCCCCCCCCCCCCCCCCCCCCCCCCCCCCCCCCCCCCCCCCCCCCCCCCCCCCCCCCCCCCCCCCCCCCCCCCCCCCCCCCCCCCCCCCCCCCCCCCCCCCCCCCCCCCCCCCCCCCCCCCCCCCCCCCCCCCCCCCCCCCCCCCCCCCCCCCCCCCCCCCCCCCCCCCCCCCCCCCCCCCCCCCCCCCCCCCCCCCCCCCCCCCCCCCCCCCCCCCCCCCCCCCCCCCCCCCCCCCCCCCCCCCCCCCCCCCCCCCCCCCCCCCCCCCCCCCCCCCCCCCCCCCCCCCCCCCCCCCCCCCCCCCCCCCCCCCCCCCCCCCCCCCCCCCCCCCCCCCCCCCCCCCCCCCCCCCCCCCCCCCCCCCCCCCCCCCCCCCCCCCCCCCCCCCCCCCCCCCCCCCCCCCCCCCCCCCCCCCCCCCCCCCCCCCCCCCCCCCCCCCCCCCCCCCCCCCCCCCCCCCCCCCCCCCCCCCCCCCCCCCCCCCCCCCCCCCCCCCCCCCCCCCCCCCCCCCCCCCCCCCCCCCCCCCCCCCCCCCCCCCCCCCCCCCCCCCCCCCCCCCCCCCCCCCCCCCCCCCCCCCCCCCCCCCCCCCCCCCCCCCCCCCCCCCCCCCCCCCCCCCCCCCCCCCCCCCCCCCCCCCCCCCCCCCCCCCCCCCCCCCCCCCCCCCCCCCCCCCCCCCCCCCCCCCCCCCCCCCCCCCCCCCCCCCCCCCCCCCCCCCCCCCCCCCCCCCCCCCCCCCCCCCCCCCCCCCCCCCCCCCCCCCCCCCCCCCCCCCCCCCCCCCCCCCCCCCCCCCCCCCCCCCCCCCCCCCCCCCCCCCCCCCCCCCCCCCCCCCCCCCCCCCCCCCCCCCCCCCCCCCCCCCCCCCCCCCCCCCCCCCCCCCCCCCCCCCCCCCCCCCCCCCCCCCCCCCCCCCCCCCCCCCCCCCCCCCCCCCCCCCCCCCCCCCCCCCCCCCCCCCCCCCCCCCCCCCCCCCCCCCCCCCCCCCCCCCCCCCCCCCCCCCCCCCCCCCCCCCCCCCCCCCCCCCCCCCCCCCCCCCCCCCCCCCCCCCCCCCCCCCCCCCCCCCCCCCCCCCCCCCCCCCCCCCCCCCCCCCCCCCCCCCCCCCCCCCCCCCCCCCCCCCCCCCCCCCCCCCCCCCCCCCCCCCCCCCCCCCCCCCCCCCCCCCCCCCCCCCCCCCCCCCCCCCCCCCCCCCCCCCCCCCCCCCCCCCCCCCCCCCCCCCCCCCCCCCCCCCCCCCCCCCCCCCCCCCCCCCCCCCCCCCCCCCCCCCCCCCCCCCCCCCCCCCCCCCCCCCCCCCCCCCCCCCCCCCCCCCCCCCCCCCCCCCCCCCCCCCCCCCCCCCCCCCCCCCCCCCCCCCCCCCCCCCCCCCCCCCCCCCCCCCCCCCCCCCCCCCCCCCCCCCCCCCCCCCCCCCCCCCCCCCCCCCCCCCCCCCCCCCCCCCCCCCCCCCCCCCCCCCCCCCCCCCCCCCCCCCCCCCCCCCCCCCCCCCCCCCCCCCCCCCCCCCCCCCCCCCCCCCCCCCCCCCCCCCCCCCCCCCCCCCCCCCCCCCCCCCCCCCCCCCCCCCCCCCCCCCCCCCCCCCCCCCCCCCCCCCCCCCCCCCCCCCCCCCCCCCCCCCCCCCCCCCCCCCCCCCCCCCCCCCCCCCCCCCCCCCCCCCCCCCCCCCCCCCCCCCCCCCCCCCCCCCCCCCCCCCCCCCCCCCCCCCCCCCCCCCCCCCCCCCCCCCCCCCCCCCCCCCCCCCCCCCCCCCCCCCCCCCCCCCCCCCCCCCCCCCCCCCCCCCCCCCCCCCCCCCCCCCCCCCCCCCCCCCCCCCCCCCCCCCCCCCCCCCCCCCCCCCCCCCCCCCCCCCCCCCCCCCCCCCCCCCCCCCCCCCCCCCCCCCCCCCCCCCCCCCCCCCCCCCCCCCCCCCCCCCCCCCCCCCCCCCCCCCCCCCCCCCCCCCCCCCCCCCCCCCCCCCCCCCCCCCCCCCCCCCCCCCCCCCCCCCCCCCCCCCCCCCCCCCCCCCCCCCCCCCCCCCCCCCCCCCCCCCCCCCCCCCCCCCCCCCCCCCCCCCCCCCCCCCCCCCCCCCCCCCCCCCCCCCCCCCCCCCCCCCCCCCCCCCCCCCCCCCCCCCCCCCCCCCCCCCCCCCCCCCCCCCCCCCCCCCCCCCCCCCCCCCCCCCCCCCCCCCCCCCCCCCCCCCCCCCCCCCCCCCCCCCCCCCCCCCCCCCCCCCCCCCCCCCCCCCCCCCCCCCCCCCCCCCCCCCCCCCCCCCCCCCCCCCCCCCCCCCCCCCCCCCCCCCCCCCCCCCCCCCCCCCCCCCCCCCCCCCCCCCCCCCCCCCCCCCCCCCCCCCCCCCCCCCCCCCCCCCCCCCCCCCCCCCCCCCCCCCCCCCCCCCCCCCCCCCCCCCCCCCCCCCCCCCCCCCCCCCCCCCCCCCCCCCCCCCCCCCCCCCCCCCCCCCCCCCCCCCCCCCCCCCCCCCCCCCCCCCCCCCCCCCCCCCCCCCCCCCCCCCCCCCCCCCCCCCCCCCCCCCCCCCCCCCCCCCCCCCCCCCCCCCCCCCCCCCCCCCCCCCCCCCCCCCCCCCCCCCCCCCCCCCCCCCCCCCCCCCCCCCCCCCCCCCCCCCCCCCCCCCCCCCCCCCCCCCCCCCCCCCCCCCCCCCCCCCCCCCCCCCCCCCCCCCCCCCCCCCCCCCCCCCCCCCCCCCCCCCCCCCCCCCCCCCCCCCCCCCCCCCCCCCCCCCCCCCCCCCCCCCCCCCCCCCCCCCCCCCCCCCCCCCCCCCCCCCCCCCCCCCCCCCCCCCCCCCCCCCCCCCCCCCCCCCCCCCCCCCCCCCCCCCCCCCCCCCCCCCCCCCCCCCCCCCCCCCCCCCCCCCCCCCCCCCCCCCCCCCCCCCCCCCCCCCCCCCCCCCCCCCCCCCCCCCCCCCCCCCCCCCCCCCCCCCCCCCCCCCCCCCCCCCCCCCCCCCCCCCCCCCCCCCCCCCCCCCCCCCCCCCCCCCCCCCCCCCCCCCCCCCCCCCCCCCCCCCCCCCCCCCCCCCCCCCCCCCCCCCCCCCCCCCCCCCCCCCCCCCCCCCCCCCCCCCCCCCCCCCCCCCCCCCCCCCCCCCCCCCCCCCCCCCCCCCCCCCCCCCCCCCCCCCCCCCCCCCCCCCCCCCCCCCCCCCCCCCCCCCCCCCCCCCCCCCCCCCCCCCCCCCCCCCCCCCCCCCCCCCCCCCCCCCCCCCCCCCCCCCCCCCCCCCCCCCCCCCCCCCCCCCCCCCCCCCCCCCCCCCCCCCCCCCCCCCCCCCCCCCCCCCCCCCCCCCCCCCCCCCCCCCCCCCCCCCCCCCCCCCCCCCCCCCCCCCCCCCCCCCCCCCCCCCCCCCCCCCCCCCCCCCCCCCCCCCCCCCCCCCCCCCCCCCCCCCCCCCCCCCCCCCCCCCCCCCCCCCCCCCCCCCCCCCCCCCCCCCCCCCCCCCCCCCCCCCCCCCCCCCCCCCCCCCCCCCCCCCCCCCCCCCCCCCCCCCCCCCCCCCCCCCCCCCCCCCCCCCCCCCCCCCCCCCCCCCCCCCCCCCCCCCCCCCCCCCCCCCCCCCCCCCCCCCCCCCCCCCCCCCCCCCCCCCCCCCCCCCCCCCCCCCCCCCCCCCCCCCCCCCCCCCCCCCCCCCCCCCCCCCCCCCCCCCCCCCCCCCCCCCCCCCCCCCCCCCCCCCCCCCCCCCCCCCCCCCCCCCCCCCCCCCCCCCCCCCCCCCCCCCCCCCCCCCCCCCCCCCCCCCCCCCCCCCCCCCCCCCCCCCCCCCCCCCCCCCCCCCCCCCCCCCCCCCCCCCCCCCCCCCCCCCCCCCCCCCCCCCCCCCCCCCCCCCCCCCCCCCCCCCCCCCCCCCCCCCCCCCCCCCCCCCCCCCCCCCCCCCCCCCCCCCCCCCCCCCCCCCCCCCCCCCCCCCCCCCCCCCCCCCCCCCCCCCCCCCCCCCCCCCCCCCCCCCCCCCCCCCCCCCCCCCCCCCCCCCCCCCCCCCCCCCCCCCCCCCCCCCCCCCCCCCCCCCCCCCCCCCCCCCCCCCCCCCCCCCCCCCCCCCCCCCCCCCCCCCCCCCCCCCCCCCCCCCCCCCCCCCCCCCCCCCCCCCCCCCCCCCCCCCCCCCCCCCCCCCCCCCCCCCCCCCCCCCCCCCCCCCCCCCCCCCCCCCCCCCCCCCCCCCCCCCCCCCCCCCCCCCCCCCCCCCCCCCCCCCCCCCCCCCCCCCCCCCCCCCCCCCCCCCCCCCCCCCCCCCCCCCCCCCCCCCCCCCCCCCCCCCCCCCCCCCCCCCCCCCCCCCCCCCCCCCCCCCCCCCCCCCCCCCCCCCCCCCCCCCCCCCCCCCCCCCCCCCCCCCCCCCCCCCCCCCCCCCCCCCCCCCCCCCCCCCCCCCCCCCCCCCCCCCCCCCCCCCCCCCCCCCCCCCCCCCCCCCCCCCCCCCCCCCCCCCCCCCCCCCCCCCCCCCCCCCCCCCCCCCCCCCCCCCCCCCCCCCCCCCCCCCCCCCCCCCCCCCCCCCCCCCCCCCCCCCCCCCCCCCCCCCCCCCCCCCCCCCCCCCCCCCCCCCCCCCCCCCCCCCCCCCCCCCCCCCCCCCCCCCCCCCCCCCCCCCCCCCCCCCCCCCCCCCCCCCCCCCCCCCCCCCCCCCCCCCCCCCCCCCCCCCCCCCCCCCCCCCCCCCCCCCCCCCCCCCCCCCCCCCCCCCCCCCCCCCCCCCCCCCCCCCCCCCCCCCCCCCCCCCCCCCCCCCCCCCCCCCCCCCCCCCCCCCCCCCCCCCCCCCCCCCCCCCCCCCCCCCCCCCCCCCCCCCCCCCCCCCCCCCCCCCCCCCCCCCCCCCCCCCCCCCCCCCCCCCCCCCCCCCCCCCCCCCCCCCCCCCCCCCCCCCCCCCCCCCCCCCCCCCCCCCCCCCCCCCCCCCCCCCCCCCCCCCCCCCCCCCCCCCCCCCCCCCCCCCCCCCCCCCCCCCCCCCCCCCCCCCCCCCCCCCCCCCCCCCCCCCCCCCCCCCCCCCCCCCCCCCCCCCCCCCCCCCCCCCCCCCCCCCCCCCCCCCCCCCCCCCCCCCCCCCCCCCCCCCCCCCCCCCCCCCCCCCCCCCCCCCCCCCCCCCCCCCCCCCCCCCCCCCCCCCCCCCCCCCCCCCCCCCCCCCCCCCCCCCCCCCCCCCCCCCCCCCCCCCCCCCCCCCCCCCCCCCCCCCCCCCCCCCCCCCCCCCCCCCCCCCCCCCCCCCCCCCCCCCCCCCCCCCCCCCCCCCCCCCCCCCCCCCCCCCCCCCCCCCCCCCCCCCCCCCCCCCCCCCCCCCCCCCCCCCCCCCCCCCCCCCCCCCCCCCCCCCCCCCCCCCCCCCCCCCCCCCCCCCCCCCCCCCCCCCCCCCCCCCCCCCCCCCCCCCCCCCCCCCCCCCCCCCCCCCCCCCCCCCCCCCCCCCCCCCCCCCCCCCCCCCCCCCCCCCCCCCCCCCCCCCCCCCCCCCCCCCCCCCCCCCCCCCCCCCCCCCCCCCCCCCCCCCCCCCCCCCCCCCCCCCCCCCCCCCCCCCCCCCCCCCCCCCCCCCCCCCCCCCCCCCCCCCCCCCCCCCCCCCCCCCCCCCCCCCCCCCCCCCCCCCCCCCCCCCCCCCCCCCCCCCCCCCCCCCCCCCCCCCCCCCCCCCCCCCCCCCCCCCCCATTTTTACGTCTCGACCATTTAGAGACTCCTCGTCATGTCCCCGATCTCATCCGGGACTTCGAACAAACTTCAGACATCAAATCACATAACTCATAGTACAAATCGTCATAGAATGTTAAGCGTGCGAACCCTACGGGTTCGAGAACTATGTAGACATGACCGAGACTTATCTCCGGTCAATAACCAATAGCGGAACCTGGATGCTCATATTGGTTCCTACATATTCTACGAAGATCTTTATCGATCAAACCGCATAACAACATACGTTGTTCCCTTTGTCATCGGTATGTTACTTGCCCGAGATTTGATCGTCGGTATCTCAATACCTAGTTCAATCTCGTTACCGAAAAGTCTCTTTACTTGTTCCATAATGCATCATCCCGTAACTAACTCATTAGTCACATTGCTTGCAAGGCTTATATTGACGTGCATTACCGAGAGGGCCCAGAGATACCTCTCCGACAATCGGAGTGACAAATCCTAATCTTGATCTATGCCAACTCAACAAACACCATCGGAGACACATGTAGAGCACCTTTATAATCACCCAATTACGTTATGACATTTGGTAGCACACAAAGTGTTCCTCCGATATTCGGGAGTTGCATGATCTCATAGTCATAGGAACATGTATAAGTTATGGAGAAAGCAATAGCAACAAACTAAATGATCATCGTGGTAAGCTAACAGCTGGGTCAAGTCAATCAAATCATCCTCTAATGAAGTTATACCATTAATCAAATGACAACTCATGTCTATGGTTAGGAAACATAACCATCATTGATTCAACGAGCTAGTCAAGTAGATTCATACTAGTGACATTCTGTTTGTCTATGTATCCACACATGTACTAAGTTTCCGGCTAATACAATTCTAGTAGGAATAATAAACAATTATCATGATATAAGGAAATGTAAATAACAACTTTATTATTGCCTCTAGGGCATATTTCCTTCAAGGACAACCCACCAGGGCGCGCCTGGATGCCCAAGCGCGCCCTGGTGGGCTGTGCCCACCTCGGGTGCCCCCCGGATTGCCTCTTTACTGTATAAATACCCCAATATTCCAGAAACCCTAGGAGAGTCGACGAAAATCAATTCCAGCTGTCGTAGAGTCCAGAAGCACCAAATCCAATCTAGACACCATCATGGAGGGGTTCACCACTTCCATTGGTGCCCCTCTGATGATGCGTGAGTAGTTCTTTGTAGACCTTCGGGTCCGTAGTTAGTAGCTAGATGGCTTCCTCTCTCTCGTTTGATTCTTAATTCAATGGTCTCTTGGAGATCCATATGATGTAACTCTTTTTGCGGTGTGTTTGTTGGGCTCGGATGAACTTTGAGTTTATGATTAGATCTATCTTTCTATCCATGAAAGTTATTTGAGTTTCTTTGATCTCTTATATGCATGCTTGCTTTATAGCCTCGTATTTGTTCTCTGATATTTGGGTTTTGTTTGACCAACTTGGTCTATTTATCTTGCAATGGGAAGAGGTGCTTTGTAGTGGGTTTGATCTTATGGTGCTTGATCCCAGTGACAGAAGGGGAACCGACACGTATGTATCGTTGCTACTAAGGATAAAACGATGGGGTCTATTTCTACATAAATAGATCTTGTCTACATCATGTCATCGTTCTTATTGCATTACTCCGTTTCTCCATGAACTTAATACACTAGATGCATGTTGGATAGCGATCGATGTGTGGAGTAATAGTAGAATATGCAGGCTGGAGTCGATCTACTAATCTTGGACATGATGCCTATCTAATGACCATTGCATGGATATCGTCATGATTATTTGAAGTTCTATCAATTGCCCAACAGTAATTTGTTTACTCACTGTTTGCTATTTTTCTCGAGAGAAGCCACTAGTGAAACCTACGGCCCCCGGGTCTCTTTCTCATATTATTTGCCTTTGAGATATATTTTCCTTTGCCTTTTATTTTGAGATCTATTAATCCAAAAATACAAAAATACTTTGCTACAATTTATTTTATTTGGCGTTCGATCTATCAATATTTACTACTCTCTCATGTCTATTTGTCAATTTGTGGCACCGTTACCCGAAAGGGATTGACAACCCCTTTTACACGCCGGGTTGCGAGTATTTGTTATTTGAGCACAGGTGTTGTTTACGTAGTGTTGCTTGGTTCTCCTACTAGTTCGATAACCTTGGTTTCATCACTGAGGGAAATACCTACCGTCGCTATGCTGCATCATCCCTTCCTCTTTGGGGAAATGCCGACGTAGCTTCAAGCCGCGTCAATGAGTGCCATGCTTTGTGTGATTTGGGTGCTAGGTTCCCGTGGATTTTATGATTGTTCCCCCCCCCCCCCCCCCCCCCCCCCCCCCCCCCCCCCCCCCCCCCCCCCCCCCCCCCCCCCCCCCCCCCCCCCCCCCCCCCCCCCCCCCCCCCCCCCCCCCCCCCCCCCCCCCCCCCCCCCCCCCCCCCCCCCCCCCCCCCCCCCCCCCCCCCCCCCCCCCCCCCCCCCCCCCCCCCCCCCCCCCCCCCCCCCCCCCCCCCCCCCCCCCCCCCCCCCCCCCCCCCCCCCCCCCCCCCCCCCCCCCCCCCCCCCCCCCCCCCCCCCCCCCCCCCCCCCCCCCCCCCCCCCCCCCCCCCCCCCCCCCCCCCCCCCCCCCCCCCCCCCCCCCCCCCCCCCCCCCCCCCCCCCCCCCCCCCCCCCCCCCCCCCCCCCCCCCCCCCCCCCCCCCCCCCCCCCCCCCCCCCCCCCCCCCCCCCCCCCCCCCCCCCCCCCCCCCCCCCCCCCCCCCCCCCCCCCCCCCCCCCCCCCCCCCCCCCCCCCCCCCCCCCCCCCCCCCCCCCCCCCCCCCCCCCCCCCCCCCCCCCCCCCCCCCCCCCCCCCCCCCCCCCCCCCCCCCCCCCCCCCCCCCCCCCCCCCCCCCCCCCCCCCCCCCCCCCCCCCCCCCCCCCCCCCCCCCCCCCCCCCCCCCCCCCCCCCCCCCCCCCCCCCCCCCCCCCCCCCCCCCCCCCCCCCCCCCCCCCCCCCCCCCCCCCCCCCCCCCCCCCCCCCCCCCCCCCCCCCCCCCCCCCCCCCCCCCCCCCCCCCCCCCCCCCCCCCCCCCCCCCCCCCCCCCCCCCCCCCCCCCCCCCCCCCCCCCCCCCCCCCCCCCCCCCCCCCCCCCCCCCCCCCCCCCCCCCCCCCCCCCCCCCCCCCCCCCCCCCCCCCCCCCCCCCCCCCCCCCCCCCCCCCCCCCCCCCCCCCCCCCCCCCCCCCCCCCCCCCCCCCCCCCCCCCCCCCCCCCCCCCCCCCCCCCCCCCCCCCCCCCCCCCCCCCCCCCCCCCCCCCCCCCCCCCCCCCCCCCCCCCCCCCCCCCCCCCCCCCCCCCCCCCCCCCCCCCCCCCCCCCCCCCCCCCCCCCCCCCCCCCCCCCCCCCCCCCCCCCCCCCCCCCCCCCCCCCCCCCCCCCCCCCCCCCCCCCCCCCCCCCCCCCCCCCCCCCCCCCCCCCCCCCCCCCCCCCCCCCCCCCCCCCCCCCCCCCCCCCCCCCCCCCCCCCCCCCCCCCCCCCCCCCCCCCCCCCCCCCCCCCCCCCCCCCCCCCCCCCCCCCCCCCCCCCCCCCCCCCCCCCCCCCCCCCCCCCCCCCCCCCCCCCCCCCCCCCCCCCCCCCCCCCCCCCCCCCCCCCCCCCCCCCCCCCCCCCCCCCCCCCCCCCCCCCCCCCCCCCCCCCCCCCCCCCCCCCCCCCCCCCCCCCCCCCCCCCCCCCCCCCCCCCCCCCCCCCCCCCCCCCCCCCCCCCCCCCCCCCCCCCCCCCCCCCCCCCCCCCCCCCCCCCCCCCCCCCCCCCCCCCCCCCCCCCCCCCCCCCCCCCCCCCCCCCCCCCCCCCCCCCCCCCCCCCCCCCCCCCCCCCCCCCCCCCCCCCCCCCCCCCCCCCCCCCCCCCCCCCCCCCCCCCCCCCCCCCCCCCCCCCCCCCCCCCCCCCCCCCCCCCCCCCCCCCCCCCCCCCCCCCCCCCCCCCCCCCCCCCCCCCCCCCCCCCCCCCCCCCCCCCCCCCCCCCCCCCCCCCCCCCCCCCCCCCCCCCCCCCCCCCCCCCCCCCCCCCCCCCCCCCCCCCCCCCCCCCCCCCCCCCCCCCCCCCCCCCCCCCCCCCCCCCCCCCCCCCCCCCCCCCCCCCCCCCCCCCCCCCCCCCCCCCCCCCCCCCCCCCCCCCCCCCCCCCCCCCCCCCCCCCCCCCCCCCCCCCCCCCCCCCCCCCCCCCCCCCCCCCCCCCCCCCCCCCCCCCCCCCCCCCCCCCCCCCCCCCCCCCCCCCCCCCCCCCCCCCCCCCCCCCCCCCCCCCCCCCCCCCCCCCCCCCCCCCCCCCCCCCCCCCCCCCCCCCCCCCCCCCCCCCCCCCCCCCCCCCCCCCCCCCCCCCCCCCCCCCCCCCCCCCCCCCCCCCCCCCCCCCCCCCCCCCCCCCCCCCCCCCCCCCCCCCCCCCCCCCCCCCCCCCCCCCCCCCCCCCCCCCCCCCCCCCCCCCCCCCCCCCCCCCCCCCCCCCCCCCCCCCCCCCCCCCCCCCCCCCCCCCCCCCCCCCCCCCCCCCCCCCCCCCCCCCCCCCCCCCCCCCCCCCCCCCCCCCCCCCCCCCCCCCCCCCCCCCCCCCCCCCCCCCCCCCCCCCCCCCCCCCCCCCCCCCCCCCCCCCCCCCCCCCCCCCCCCCCCCCCCCCCCCCCCCCCCCCCCCCCCCCCCCCCCCCCCCCCCCCCCCCCCCCCCCCCCCCCCCCCCCCCCCCCCCCCCCCCCCCCCCCCCCCCCCCCCCCCCCCCCCCCCCCCCCCCCCCCCCCCCCCCCCCCCCCCCCCCCCCCCCCCCCCCCCCCCCCCCCCCCCCCCCCCCCCCCCCCCCCCCCCCCCCCCCCCCCCCCCCCCCCCCCCCCCCCCCCCCCCCCCCCCCCCCCCCCCCCCCCCCCCCCCCCCCCCCCCCCCCCCCCCCCCCCCCCCCCCCCCCCCCCCCCCCCCCCCCCCCCCCCCCCCCCCCCCCCCCCCCCCCCCCCCCCCCCCCCCCCCCCCCCCCCCCCCCCCCCCCCCCCCCCCCCCCCCCCCCCCCCCCCCCCCCCCCCCCCCCCCCCCCCCCCCCCCCCCCCCCCCCCCCCCCCCCCCCCCCCCCCCCCCCCCCCCCCCCCCCCCCCCCCCCCCCCCCCCCCCCCCCCCCCCCCCCCCCCCCCCCCCCCCCCCCCCCCCCCCCCCCCCCCCCCCCCCCCCCCCCCCCCCCCCCCCCCCCCCCCCCCCCCCCCCCCCCCCCCCCCCCCCCCCCCCCCCCCCCCCCCCCCCCCCCCCCCCCCCCCCCCCCCCCCCCCCCCCCCCCCCCCCCCCCCCCCCCCCCCCCCCCCCCCCCCCCCCCCCCCCCCCCCCCCCCCCCCCCCCCCCCCCCCCCCCCCCCCCCCCCCCCCCCCCCCCCCCCCCCCCCCCCCCCCCCCCCCCCCCCCCCCCCCCCCCCCCCCCCCCCCCCCCCCCCCCCCCCCCCCCCCCCCCCCCCCCCCCCCCCCCCCCCCCCCCCCCCCCCCCCCCCCCCCCCCCCCCCCCCCCCCCCCCCCCCCCCCCCCCCCCCCCCCCCCCCCCCCCCCCCCCCCCCCCCCCCCCCCCCCCCCCATGATCATTGCCTGGATATCGTCATGATTATTTGAAGTTCTATCAATTGCCCAGCAGTAATGTGTTTACCCACCGTTTGCTATTTTTCTCGAGAGAAGCCACTAGTGAAACCTACGGCCCCCGGGTCTTCTTTCTCATATATTTAGCTTTGCGATCTACTTTTTCCATGCATTTATTTTCAGATCTATTAGTACAGATCTTACAGAACACAAACATGGATAAAATAGAATACATATTTAAGACTAAAGTTTGGCAAGCGCCTACATATTTTAGACTAAAAAAAGATAAGTGCCCCGTAATACCTTTCTTGTCCCTCTCCTCCTAGGAACTACAGTGGGAGGTGAAGAGGACAAAAGGAGTGCCTAGGCAGAAGCCCACCCTGGCCCCGTCAAGACCCACAGGTAGCAGCCTGACAAGATCGGGAGTGGCGAGGCTGCGTGATACGTCTCCAACGTATCTATAATCTTTGATTGTTCCATGCTATTATATTATCAATCTTGGATGTTTTATAATCATTTTATAGTCATTTTATATCATTTTTGGTACTAACCTATTGACATAGTGCCAAGTGCCTGCTGCTGTTTTTTCCATCGCAGGAAATCAATATCAGACGGAGTCCAAATGCCACGAAACTCCATGATGATTTTTTATGGGCCAGAAGGAACACAACGGGCCCTGGTTGCGCCTGGGGGGTGCCCCGAGAGGGGCACAACCCATCAGGGCGCGCCAGGAGGCCCAGGCGTGCCCTCGTAGGTTGTGCCCACCTCGGGTGCCACCCGGACCACCTCTTTGCTCTATAAATACCCCAATATTCCAGAAACCCTAGAACAGTCGACGAAATATTCATCCAGTCGCCGCAGAGTCCAGAACCACCAAATCCAATCTAGACACCATCTCGGATGGGGTTCACCACCTCCATTGGTGCCTCTCCGATGATGTGTGAGTAGTTCTTTGTAGACCTTCAGGTCCGTAGTTAGTATCTAGATGGCTTCCTCTCTCTCGCTGAATTCTCAATACAATGGTCTCTTGGAGATCCATATGATGTAACTCTTTTGTGGTGTGTTTGTTGGGATCTGATGAACTTCGAGTTTATGATCAGTTATATCTTTTTATATCCATGAAAGTATTGGGGTTTCTTTGATCTCTTATATGCATGATTACTTATAGCCTCGTATTTTTTCTCTGATATTTGGGTTTTGTTTGGCCAACTTGATCTATTTATCTTGCAATGGGAAGAGGTGCTTTGTAGTGGGTTCGATCTTACGGTGATTGATCCTAGTGATAGAAAGGGAAACGACACGTATGTATCATTGCTACTAAGGATAAAATGATGGGGTCTATCTCTACATATATAGATCTTGTCTACATCATGTCATCGTTCTTATTGCACTACTCCGTTTTTCCATGAACTTAATACACTAGACGCATGCTGGATAGCGGTCGATGTGTGGAGTAATAGTAGTAGATGCAGGCAGGAGGGGGGGGGGGGGGGGGGGGGGGGGGGGGGGGGGGGGGGGGGGGGGGGGGGGGGGGGGGGGGGGGGGGGTGATGCCTATATAATCATCATTGCCTAGATATCATCATGATTATTTGAAGTTCTATCAATTGCCCAACGGTAATTTGTTTACCCACCGTTTGCTATTTTTCTCGAGAGAAGCCACTAGTGAAATCTACGGCCCCCAGGTCTTATTTCTCATATATTTGCCTTTGCGATCTACTTTTTCCTTGCATTTATTTTCAGATCTACTAAACCAAAAATACAAAAATACCTTGCTGCATTTTATTTCTATTTATTTTATTTGGCGTTCGATCTATCAAATTATTACAACTTATTCCCGTCCGCACGCCATTTCTGGCACCGTTACCCGAAAGGGATTGGCAACCCCTTTAACACGTCGGGTTGCGAGGTGTTTTTATTTGTGTGCAGGGGCTGTTTACGTCGTGTTGCTTGGTTCTCCTACTAGTTCGACAACCTTGGTTTCATATCTGAGGGAAATACCTACCGCCGCTGTGCTGCATCATCCCTTCCTCTTTGGGGAAATACCGAGGTAGCTTCAAGTGACATCAGCAAGCCGACTTTGATTTCTTGACTGGTCAACGCGTAGTTGCGCTCCATGCATTGGGTTTCCGGCGGAGTTAACAATGCAGAGTAAGGAGCGTTTGGTTACATTGCTTAGGCTGGTCATAGTGGTGAGTAACTTGGGGGGGGGGGGGGGGGGGGGGGGGGGGGGGGGGGGGGGGGGGGGGGGGGGGGGGGGGGGGGGGGGGGGGGGGGGGGGGGGGGGGGGGGGGGGGGGGGGGGGGGGGGGGGGGGGGGGGGGGGGGGGGGGGGGGGGGGGGGGGGGGGGGGGGGGGGGGGGGGGGGGGGGGGGGGGGGGGGGGGGGGGGGGGGGGGGGGGGGGGGGGGGGGGGGGGGGGGGGGGGGGGTATGGATGATAACATACAAGTCTTCATTAATTGAGATATAGACTCATTTTACCTCGGGGTGTGTTATGTTACCACAAGCATCTGTTTCCTCATTAAATCCATGCCACATAAGCAATTTTTATTGGGATGTGCTATGTTACTACCTAAGTTACCCCCACTATGGCTAGCCTTAGTAAGGAAATTGCTCGGCTAGCCCAGCTATCTAGCTTTCGCTTTGCCAACCTTGCCTGGTCAAACGGTTTAGTTCTTTTTCTTACCAGGCTTGCCCCGTGAAAATCGTTGTCATGAGTGTGTCGCCAATTTTTTCGTGCGCGAAGTTTGCCGTCGGAAGCGAGCCGATCTGGCTCTCCTGAGCTAGCAAGGTTTTTCTAGCCCACCCAAGCTAGCTAGCCCATAAAAGCTAACATATTTTAATAGTTCCAAACACCTAACCTTGCCCGGCTAGGCTATAAACTATTCTTGCTAAGGATCCAAACTCTCGCTAGCAACGAGGCCATGAGGGGATTGAGATGCGAAGTTAATGGATGACGCCTAAACATTTTGGGAATATCTGATTTTCGTAAGATGACTTAACACTTAGGCGGAGGGAGTACTACTCCTCAGTCCAGGTTTGATGGAATATTCGTCACCTCTTCTCTTCTTGTACGTACTCCATTTGTATCTCACTTCTTGTGGCTTCGCACTCGCACGATATTCCTATTCTATGAACCTGTGTGTGTGTGTGTGTGTGTGTGTGTGTGTGTGCGTGTGCTTGTGCGTGTGTGTGTGTGTGTGTGTGTGTTTAACAGCATGTGTGTGTTAGAGGGAGTGACACATTGACCTACTCCTATAGAGAGATGGTGTGTAGTATACGATTTAGCCGTGAGAGTCGGTGCATCCTCTCGTTTCCGGGTGTCCGGTCGGGACAGGCGGACAACTGCCACGCCCGCTCCTGACCAGCCTGGCCCACACAAAGCCCCTCCATCGCCGTGCGCTTCCAGCCCGAAACGGTCAGCGCCGCTCCAAAGAATCGGTGCCGCATTCATGCCTGGGCAGAGCGGACGCGACCTCTCACTGGCACCTGCGTTGAAGGGAGAAGCGGATTCAAGAGTGATGGTTGCTTCGTCCGTCCAACTTACTGCTGGGTCTATGTGATTACATGGCTCATTGGTCATTATTACTGAGGTGGTACGACTGCTGGATGTCCCATGCTTTCGGCGAAAGGAGGTACTGGATTACAATTTTCTCCATTCTTACAGCGGAGGTGTGCGAAAGCAGTGAAAACATGCAGGCTCAGTGATTACATGGCCCACCTCACACTATCACCATATTTTCTGGACACCGTGCGACACCTAACTCTTTACATAATACTAGTATAGTATGTATTGTAATTTCTCAGCGAGATAAATTTGTACAATGCTATGAAGCTTCTAGCTTTTGTTTCATGTATCTTGCATCCAAGGTTGCTCGTTGCAACATTTCATCAAATACAAAGGAGACTAACATGTATGCTATTGCATCTCAATGATTGACAGATCATAGCCAATATTTACTCCCTCCGTTCCCAAATAAGTGTCTCAACTTTATGCAAACTTTAGTACAAAGTTGTACTACTACTAAAGTTCACACTTATTTTGGAATAGTGATAGCTAAAGAAAAAAACGATCTATGTAGTCCCTAGCCCTTGAACCGTAAACCCTAACCAGGCTTTAATTTGCTGGCAATGTTGGAGCTTCCCAAGAAATGAAGTTTGCAACCCTGTGACCACCGGATCATTTTGTGCAGTTTCACCAAAATCGAGATGAGCATCCCTGTGGCAAAGAAATTGAAGAAGCGTGATTAGAATAAGATTACTGGGACTAGTTGATGAGACATAAACTCATCACAAATACAGTACGTAGAAGCCAGTAGAGGTATGTGCGGGGCAAAGAAGTAGAGGAATAACCACATGGAGTGATGTGGGCAGCTGGCGCAGTGGTGCAAGCCGGCTGTAAAGGAAGTTGTACCTGAGGGATGTCAGGACGTAGCTCAACCTAGAGGAGGGTGGAAGGAGGCGGCAACTGCCCACATCGCGGCAGTGAGCAAGGGACGAAGGCAACCTCACCGGCTTTGTGAGAGAGAACGGCGGGGGCCCTGATCGTGACGTGCCGACAGTGTGCTTTCGCCGTCAGCGATGGCGACCGCATCTACACTAAGCATCCACCCCTTCCCCTGGCAGACGTGATCCGCCCGGATGTTAGAGATGTGGCCACAGTCGTTTTGTGCGAGAGAGCGTGAAGAGAGCAAGCAATCGTGCAGGCTCATCCTGGCTATGTATATAGTGGAGCGGTTTCCTTTTCTCTCCATATGAACCTATTTATATTGCGTACGTGCCACTGAAGAAAAAAACATTATTTATAAATGACGCGGCAGCGTTCATGTGTGGTTCCCGACCCTCCATTATTTATAAGTGAGTAACTACTACTCGACGCGTCAAATTATCACATGGGCTGCATCATCTTACAGAAATGAGCTCCACCGTGTCACGTGTGTTGTTGGGGAAGACGCAAAAGACGCAAAGAGTTCTACTAGTATACGTGCGTGGGTGCATGCACCCCTTCTCTTCGAGCATGGTTATTAAAAGTATAGCCCACTGCTGTACTACCACGCGGTTATTATATATGGGCAAAGAGTATAGGCAGTAATAATGACTTATAAGCCGTGAAATCACGAGGCCCACCTTTCTCTATGTTTGACCGAGGAAGCAGCCATCATTTCACTCCTCCTTGAATATCCATCCGTTGCTACCTTCGTGAATAAATAAAAATCTGCTTCTACCTTCGTAGCATGGTTAATAATATAGCCATGTCAATCACGACGTAGAAATATCATTCACTAATACAATAGGGTTGGATCTAAGGCTGGTGATTTTTTTTACTTTGTCTCTTTCTCTTTTTGTCTCATTTACTCATTTGACATAGGAGCACGTGTAGAGGATGGCTATTCATTTTCATGCGACTTCTTCATGGGGTTTAATACTAAGCAGCTCCGAATTATGCCCGTTGCCCACCACTCTAAATCGTGCCATCTATGATAGGGAGTAGTCCCATTGCAACAATGAGGTCCACTAGGTCTAGCATGCCATGTAAGAAGAGACTGTCACGCAAAACATACATCTTGTTGCCTTCTTCCTCGTAGAGCACGTACCACTGGTACGTACTACTAGTACTACTACTACTCGTTCTCCTATAAACCTTGCGCTTTGCATCTCCAAAATATTAACCTTGCGATTGGCTCTTCGCCTCTTCGGGAAGTCGAGCAATAATGGTATTGCAGTATATATCGTTCTGGCTATTTGAGACGGAATGAATTGCTGCATGTCCACCACGTGGGCGAGGGTCGAGGGGCGAGGGAGAGTGCGTACTATTACGTCCATTTCAATATGGACTACATACGGAGAAAAATGAGTGAATCTACACTCTAAAGTACGTCTATATACATCAGTGTTTGGAGTATGTACTAGTAGTTCATATTGAAATCTACTAAAGGACATATATTTCAAACAATATGATAATCTCTAACCAAGTTAGGGACGAGGAGTGAACGGAGGGAGTAGTAAAATTTTCTCCTCGTCCTGCGAGCCACCGCGCGCGTGGGCGAGGGAGCGGGCATAAGGCGTAGTAAGCAAGCTTCACCTCGTCCTGCGAGACACCGCACCCATGGGCGGGGGAGACGGCGTACTAAGCAAGCTTCTCCTCGTTCTGCGAGTTGACGGGACACATGAAAAGTAGTACGTACAGAGCATCTCCAGTGTATATAGCCTTTCCTCTAAGGTAGGCCCCACATGGTTTGCCTCTTTTTTAACATAAGGCGTCAAGTCACAATTTGTTTGTTCACCCGTGGTAGACGATCCTCCATCGAGTGGACAACCAGTACACGTGTCAAATTACCACGTGGGCTGCCTTTTCGTACAGAAATTAGCTCCACCGTGTACCCGCGTGGGTGTGGATGGGAAAGAGACGGGAGTATGTGCACCGTGCGTGCACCTCTTATCTTCGTGCACGTCCCCACTACTAGAAAAAGGCTTATCCCCAATATCTGTACTAGTGGCGCACCATGATGGTGGTGCGCCACTGCTATATAGCAGTGGCGCACCAGAATCAGGTGCGCCATTGCTATGTTTTTACTAATGGCGCACCACATGAGCAGTGCGCCATTGCTATGTCTGGTGGGGGTGTGCCTGCGTGTGTGTGAGAGGTTAGTAATGGCGCACCCTCCCTGGTGCGCCATTGCTAACCCTAGCAATGGCGCACCAGGGAGGGTGCGCCATTACTAACCCCCCCCCCCCCCCCCCCCCCCCCCCCCCCCCCCCCCCCCCCCGTGGATCGCCTTTGAGGTTAAAAAAAAGAAAATGATAAAAGATTCAAAAAAATAGATGCCCATGTGTTATGTGTTCTAGTTGTTAGGAAAATTAACAAACATGAATTTTGAATTTTTTTGCAAAAGGCCGCCGTGTTTCGGTAAAATGGCCGTAACTTTTGCATACGACCTCCGATGAAAAAGTTTTTTATATGAAAAATCATCTACTCGAAAAGTTACATCCGAATTCAACGGGCCATGCCCGTTATTGATTTTCTAGAATCCTCAAAAACCAAACAGAAAAAAAGTTACGATGCTTGTAAGATCTGAAGGCAAAAAATTCAAAAAAATAAAAAAAATTAGTAGTGGCGCACCGTGGGTGTCGTGCGCCATTAGTAATTTTCCCGCCTTCCAAATTCAAAAAAATAAACAAAGTTAGTAGTGGCGCACCATGGGTGTGATGCGCCATTACTAGTTTTGAAATTTCAAAACTAGTAATGGCGCACCACACCCATGGTGCGCCACTACTAAGTCTGTAACGCCACAACCACTATATATATTACCTCTTCTTCCTCTTCCTCCTCCCCTCCATCACTTCTTCCCTTTTCTACCTACCTCTTCTTCCTCCTCCCCTCCTCCATGCCCCTCCCTCCTCCTCACGACTCTCCGACGACCTCCTCCTCCCTCCTCCTCACGGCTCTCCGGCGACCTCCTCCTCCTCTCCGGTGACCTCCTCCTCCTCTTCACGGCTCTCCGGCGACCTCCTCCTCCTCCTCTCCGGCGACCTCATCCTCCCTCCTCCCTCCTCCTCACGGTCTCTCCTCCCTCGTCCTCCTCCCTCTCTCCTCTCTCGTCCCTCCTCCTCCCTCCTCTCCTCCTCTCCTCTCTCCTCCCTCCTCCTACCTCCTCTCCTCCCTCCTCTACTTCCAGCCACATGTGGAGCTCCCCGGCACAAAGAACGTACCAGATCCAGAACAAAATTCGAAAAAAATTGCAAAAAAAAAAAAATCAGCCCAAATCCAGATCCAGATTTCAAAATTTTAGTAGTGGCACACCTGTTCATCTTACCAGTGGCGCACCTGTTCATCTTACCAGTGGCGCACATGTATGGTTAGTAATGGCGCACCAGGTGGTGCGCCACTACTATCTGGATTACTAATGGCGCACCAGAGGTGCGCCATTACTATTTGTTACTAGTGGCGTGTTAATAGTGGCGCACCATGGGTGCGCCATTAATAGCAAAAACAGGTGCGCCACTAACTGCCTTTTTTCTAGTAGTGCCCCCAGCTACGTGGGTGTGTGTGAGAGAGTTACAAACCTAGACAGATGGCGTGTGCATTCGTGAGTGTTTTTTGTTGGGGGGTGTGATTTCGTGAATGTATTTGTGGGAATATGTGTTGATGATATCTCAAACAAAAATTTGACACATGCAATGTGTGTGAAATAGAGACTTATCTATATCATATATAGAGGGGGCGATCCACGAGAAGAGAGGGAGGGGTCATAGATATCGATAGAGTCGAAGAGAGGATCAAGTGGGTGGGTGCGAGATCGATGAAGAGAGCCATCAAAATTGTGTGTGTGCATGCCAAAGATATAGGGCGACTGACCTACCGGAACGTCAGAGGGCACAGGGCAAGTTTGTGTGTGGTAGGGAGACATGACTAGAGCGCTCGATGTATCAGTGTGTGTGGGGGGGGGGAGGCAGAGACCTAACTAGAGAGGTAGAACGTCTCGTATATGTGTTGAGAAGGAGAGACCCAACTATGTCTTGAGGGAGATCGGTCGACATCCATACATAACTGAAGGACGGGAAATAGGTTGGGACAGAGAGAGATAGAGAGAGAGGAGAGAGAGAGGGAGGGAGAGGGGTAGAGTGCTGGATGGGTGATGGAGTTGCTTCTCGGAGATGGTGGGAGAGGCCTACTAGACAAACTGAGGGTAGAACTGCAATATTATCAAAAAGAGTGGGGATGTGTTTCTGTGTGTGCCTGTGCGTGATTGTCACAACCCTAGTCAGTGCATGCATTAGAGTGACTGCATCATTTTTAAATTTCCAGAAACTTGAAATGGGGATGACAGAACCCCCAGCACCCCCTTAATCCAACTAGGGTTTACTAAAATCTTTTTCAATGAACCTGAAATGCCCTTCTAAAATGTTCATCATCTTTGCCATGGTTTAGAACCTCTGACAAAAATGGTGCACACTTTTCTAGGACATCATAAGGTCACCGGATTAAATCATATGTTATTTGCATTTGGACATTTAAATGCTATAAAATATTTTAAATGTCCAAATAATCATAAACTAAAATGTTTACTGTTGGAAATATTCCATACAATGGGCATGAGAAGTTTCATGATTTTTCAGTTAGTGTTAGTATTTTAATTAAAGCCACAAAGTTACAGAAGAAATAGAAAAATAGAAAATAAAGGAGAGAGAGAGAAACTTACCTGGCTTACCTGTCGCGGCCCAGCTGGCCAGCCCACCTGTGCGGCCTAGCCCGCCTGGCCCCCTCCCCTGTCATCTTCCTCCTTGCCAGGAGGACGAGCACGTGGCCGATGCACGCCGGCGCACGCCCGGCCACCTCCTGCTTGCCGTTTCGCCCTGGCCTCTTCGGATGACGCCATGCAGCCCCCCCCGACCGCTCTCTCGCTCTCCCGTGCTTCTCCCCTCCTTTGCTCTCTCTCCCTCTCATGCCCGAGTGCAACCGTCGCCGCCGCTCGTCGTTGCCGCGACCACCGCCTCCTCTCCGCCCCTCTGACGTGCCCGAGAGCTCCGCCTCGATGTCCTCATCTTCTGCACCAAGCCAAGCAACGCCGGAAGCTCTGGAACACTGCCATCGCCGTCTCCTTCAACCTCGGTCCGCCGAGATCGCCGGCGACCGTGCGCCCGCTCTGTTGCCTCCCCGAGCTCGCCGAGGCCACCGCTGCACTCGCTGTGAGCTTCTGCGTCTATTCCCCCTCTTCCCTGGCTCTCTCCCCTCCCGCTAACGCCGATGCCGTCGAGCCCGAGAGCTTGGCTCCGCCGGCCATGACGCCACCGTGGCCACCGTTGCCCAGAGCTGCAATCGAGCACACAGCCGTGCTCAGTGCACCCCCAGGAGGCCGTAGCACCCCTCCTTGCCACCTGCCGTGCTCCCTAACGCCGAACCCGAGCACGCCCGAGCTCCGGCCACAGCTGCCGAGCTCGTGGCCATCGTCTCCGGCCACCCTAGCTGCTGCTGCTTGCCGCAACGGACGCGGGTGAACTCCAGCTCCCAGTAGCCGCTCTCTGCCATCCATTTGGACGCCGGAGGAGCGAGCCCGAGCCCTCCGCCGCGTCTGCTGCCGCCGGCGGCTAAATGCCGGTGGTTTAGCCCTGGTTGACCAGGGGATTTGACCTCCCCTGGGTCTATGACATGCGGGCCCGCCCGGCTAACTAATCTAGTTTAGGTTTAAACTTAATTAATTTAACCTAGGTTAGTGCTAATTAAACTAGGTTAGTTTAGTTAGCCACTGACACGCGGGCCCCACTAGTCAGGTTTGACCTGGACCGGCCCTGTTGACCGCTGACATCACAGTGACATCATGCTGACGCAGTAATTCTTTTTGGAATTTAAATAAATCTTAAATGGTTTATTTATTTTAGAAAATGTTATAAACTTCTAAAAATCATATAAAATCAACCGTAACTCAGAATGAAATAAGTTATATATAAAAATGATCAGAAAAATACAATCTTTCCATCTGTAATGGTTTCATGCATGTTTAATCAACTCAACCTTGCTGTTTAGTGCAAAACATGATAAGGCACTAGCTAAAATCATAATTTGAATTTGGGGTTGAACCTTTGGTTCAAAATGACCCAAACCCTTCCTGTTTTAGTTGCATTAGCTCAAAACATAGCATATTGACATATCATGATCATGCATCATATTGTGCATTGCATTGATTGTGTTCTTTCTCTGTTTGCCGGTATTTGTCCCCTCTCAGCGGACGTAGTTTCGATGATGAGTTCGATGACCCCGATGAAGAACTATACTATCTTCAGAAGTGCCAGGCAAGCAAAACCCCCTTGTTCATTCCGATACAATCCCACTCTCTCACTCCTGCTCTCTTTTACTGCATTAGGACAACACTGATTCATCTGTTATATGCTGCGGTAGTTGAACCCTTTTCCTCTGCATGACCTGTCATTGCCACAGTAAATAGATGAAACCCACTAGCATGAGTAGGAGTTGTTTGAGCCCTGATGTGCCTACTCATTCATGCTTGTTTGTCATGCCTGCTATTGCTTAGAGTTGTGTTAGGTCTGATTCATCGGGGATGAATTGGAATGGTGATGAACATGTCCTACTGTGTGACCTAAGTGTGTGAACACGATTTGGTAAAGGTAGCGGTGAGAGGCCATGTAGGAGTACATGGTGGGTTGTCTCATTGAAACTGTCCCCAGGAACCGAGTTCTGTGTTTGTGATCCATGAACAGCTACTACCACACGTTGGGCCCTAAAATATGACCCCGCTCGACTTCTTAACCACACTAGTCCTCTGTCCAGGAGTTGCAAGTAGTTTCTGGTGTTTGTAGTATACTGGAGGCCATGCGCAGCACTGACCCGAGGGGTGGGCTGTGATGCGGTAGGCATGTGGCCGGGTATGCCGGGCGCCCGTTTGGTGTGGCGGAACCCTGTACACATTGTTCGGGGCCATATGTGGAAACCTCGGCCGGACTCCCTGCGGATGGAACCTGAATAGGCGATAAACCTGGATTAGAGACTTGAGTGTTTAGGTAGGTCGTGGTCTACACCCATGTCGGCTTTCACTTGAAGTCTGCCGAGCACATGTCGTGTGCAGACGCTAAGTGGTGGAAACATGTGTGAAGAAGTACACCCCTGCAGGGTTATAAATGATCTATTCGAATAGCCGTGTCCACGGTAAAGGACTTCTGGGTTGCCTATAATAGTTCATAGACAAGTGAAAGTGGATACTCTAAAATGCGCAAGATAAGCGTGAGTGCTATGAATGGCGTTCTCGTAGGGAGACGGGAGCGGATCCATAGTGGTGTATTGATATGGTGAATATGTGGACTCGTGTGCGCCACCTCAAAAGAGTTACTTGCAGTCGTAGTTCAGGATAGCCACCGAGTCAAAGCTGGCTTGCTGCAGTTAAACTCCACCACCCCCTTTGTTGATACTGATGCATATGTAGCTAGTTCTGATGTAAGTCTTGCTGGGTACATTTGTACTCACGTTTTCTTAATTTATGTTTTGCAGAGAGACTTCAGTCTCACTAGTAGTTCTGTGCAGACTTCGACGTTTAGCTTGATACCTCAACTACGATCTTGTGCCCTCGGCAGGATCTTGTAGATAGTCAGGCTTCTCAGCCTTTTCCAATTGTAGTTGTCTGTACTCAGACAAGTTAAGCTTCCGCATGTGCTTGTTGCTTGTATGCTCTGTATGTTGGGTCATCAGACCCATGTTTGTAATATCTGGCTCTTCGGAGCCTAATGAATAAATACTTGAGTTGTAGAGTTTTGTTGTGATGCCATGTTGTATTTACACATATCGGGCATATTGTGTGTATGATTGAAATGCTTGGTATGTGTGGGATCCGACAACCTAGTTGTTTATCCTTGGTAGCCTCTCTTATGGGGAAATGTAGTCTAGTGCTTCCACTGAGCCATGGTAGTCTGCTACAGCCTGGTTTACCGTAGTCCTGCTAGCCCATTACTACTGCTCCGGAACACTTAGACTGGCCGACATGTGATCCACTTTGTTCCTGTGTCTATCCCTTCGGGGAAATGTCACGCGGTGACTTCTGGAGTCTTGCTAGCCTGCTACAGCCCGGGTTCCCAGAGTCCTGTTAGCCCAGTTGCTACAGCCCGGATTCACACGCTGATGACCGACACGTTCGATGCTGGTTCATGTATGCCTGTCCCCGTAAGTTGGCGCCACTTTGGGTTCATGACTAGTCATGTCGGCCCGGGTTCTCTGTCATATGGATGCTAGTGACACTATCATATACATGAGCCAAAAGGCGCAAATGGTTCCGGGCCAGGTAAGGTGGCACCCGTGGGAATACCGTGCGTGAGGCCGCAAAGTGATATGATGTGTTACATGCTAGATCGGTGTGACTTAGAATCGGGGTCCTGACAGCTGTAGTTGTCTGTACTCAGACAAGTTAAGCTTCCGCCCCCCCCCCCCCCCCCCCCCCCCCCCCCCCCCCCCCCCCCCCCCCCCCCCCCCCCCCCCCCCCCCCCCCCCCCCCCCCCCCCCCCCCCCCCCCCCCCCCCCCCCCCCCCCCCCCCCCCCCCCCCCCCCCCCCCCCCCCGATTCACCCTACTTACTTCATGTTGATAGTGTTTGGGAAGGGAACGTAAGGCTCTTTTTACTTCTTTACCTTATGCCCTTCTGATCTGTGTCAACCTCTTCTTTTCTACGGGGATTAAGAACTAGGCCTTCTCATCTATCTATCAGGATGACGTGTTACTAATCCATAGACTTATAGGATTGATGGATTCATGTCTCAGTTCAGTTTCTACTATTTCTGTATGTTCATAGCTGGCCTCAGAACCTTGATATTGTGATGCTGAGTGGTCATGCCACTATTTTGCAGGATGTCTCAAATCTTTTTGAGCATTTACAGCTGTTATGCTGTCCGAGTCATCCCAGGTTTCTAGATAGTCTGATGCACTTGCAATCATTCCTCCATGTTCCCGATGTCCATTTGGGCCAGATTAATCAAACTAATCGGTGAGTTGAGGTACTCTGTTGCCTCGACATATATGTTGGAGCTATTATTATGACCCTAGGTGTTTTAGGGAGTCACCTAGTAATCTAGCCATGTTTTGTGTTCCCGGTGTGATGATTCTGGCCACCATTCTCGAAAGCATCCCGTGATGCCATTTAGTAGTAGGTATTCTACTCCTGGGTTCTTGACCCAAGATTCACCCTACTTACTTCATGTTGATAGTGTTTGCTAGTTCCTTTACGATATTAGTAACCTTTGCGATAGTCCTCAAGGTCCGTGGTAAATCTTTCTTCCAAATACCATGAACGGCTTATGGCAGAAGTTCTTTTGAACCAAAAGATCACAACCAGAGTGCTCTTGATGAGTTCTCCATTCTACATTGTGAATCTGCCAGTTCTACCTTTCTGCATGGGTTATCCGGAAGAAATGTTGAGTTTTGCTCGACATACTAATCTATGCATCCACAACTCAGAAAGATATATGTTCCTTTAAGTTGTCCCTCTCTTTAGTTGTATCCTGATCTCCGTCTATCATTTGATAGTCAAGAGCATGTCATGCATTCATGCTCATCGATACCTCATATTCTTGTGGTCTGTCAAGCCATTCTATTCTGGAATGACTAGGAGAAACAAACTCTAGTACCTTGTCCACTTCGAGGATTGGGTCAAAGTAGTTGCATTCCGTGGATCAAAATGCCAATCCAGCTTTTGCTCTGTTCTATCTTGGAGTGTCACCCTCTTTCATATCAAGAATGACGTGAGAATTGCACAATCTCTTATGAATTCTTGATGCAGTGATACTTCTTGCCATCATTTTTCATTCCTCGGTCCCGTGTTGTTGCAACCGGAACACCGACAAGTGAACTATGATGTGTGAAATAAATACTCCTAGCAACCATGTTGCTTGGTAGTTAATGGACATTAATATCATTCTTAGCGTGTTGGTTACTGAATCACCGTTCTAAGATTGATCGTGCTTCTTAGTCCACTTTCCTGGTGCACTCTTCGATTGATGAGTTAGGATTTTTGTCAAATCCTCGCTCATTTGATCATATCGTCTTGCCCTGAAAAGCAAGATTGTTCTCAATCTTAGTAACATGTCGATGGATCGTGATTTTCCAAATATCTTCTTGGAAGTACCACCAGGTTGTCCCCTGACCGATATGTTGAGTTCGTGATCAAGTTGGTTTTCCAATAAACCACTCTTTCTCCAAGAATCTGTGTTGGATACCCCTGAGCTAGTTGGTTAAGCCAAACAACAACTTGGAGAGTTGGAAGATAAAAGCTTGCCTGGCTTAGTTCATTTTAAGGGATATCTTTTTGTGTGTGTGTTGAAGAAAGATGATATCTTCATTGATTGATCCTCGTGATCAATTGTTGGATCTATTGTCTTGTGCAAACTTTGATCTGAGTGTGGGCTATCCTTAAATCAAATCAGAACCAACGATATTCATAATGTTGTCTTACTCGTGGTGGTTTCCTCGAGCATACACCATTACATCTTTTGGTCTGACCAATACTATCACATTGTTCACATATTGGTGGAATTCCAGTGATATGGAAATTCCAATGAGTTGCTGTTGAGCCCATCAGCAGCATCTTGTCTCCTCCATGATTGATGTTGAACATTGAGCTAGTGTTGGAAACTTTGAAAGCATTTCTTCATGCTAACTCATGAAGCATATGTTTGGATGAAAGAAGTGACTTCCGCTAATTCATGTGCATTCGATGCAAGTTGCCGCCGTGAATTTGAGAAAGTTTATTTTTGCCCCCTCTGGAATCATCCCAAGTTAGTCATGCACGTGCGAAGTGCTCTATGGTTTGATAGGTTGGCCGCCTCCATGCTGTATGTGTTCCTAGCACACCAAGTGACTGATTGACTTGTTCAAGGAGAAGAAGTTCATTCATAAGAGCTAATCATATGACTTATGCAAGGACTTCGTTGTCCGCGATGATGGTTCCCAACCAGAACTCGGTAGTGTTCTATCGTAAGACTTCTACATGGTCATGCTTGTCTTGGACAGCGTGTTCACATGTGTGTAGCAGAACCAGCTCATGTTTTGGAGCTTGCTATCATAGTTCATCTCCCGAGAGTCTCGCAACGTTATCTCGTCGATTTGTGTTGCAACTCTTCTTTTCAGACATGTGAGTCTCAAGTATCCTGTTTCTAACCAGATCTGAATCTCAGGCAGATATGATGGTTGGAACATTTTCCCAAGAACTATAATAATGGTCTCTGTAACCCGGTAACGTGGATGTCGTAGCCAACACACCCAGCCGGAAGACCTATTATTGTAGTATCTTGATTGAGTAAGTTGGCCACCTCCCCATAAGGATTTCGTAGGAATTACTCTAGTAGTTATTCCTTATGGATTCTTGTGCTCCCTAAGTCTGACCTTTACTTGATGGCCATGTTGATGCTTTAAGCATGACCGTGGTAGTTAGAACATCAAGGAGAACATTAGAAGCGGAGTGCTAAATGTCTCTCGGTCGATCGTCCAGATTTCATTCCCTTGGCCTCGCTAAGGTGAAATCTGAGAAAGTGTTGTCTTCCTTTGCATCTGCATTGTCCATCACTATTCATCATGGTAGTAAGATGTGTTGCCAGGATCCTCAGCACGGATGTTGGTAAACCTTGATGATTATGGGAATGCTCAAGTTCCTGAGAGCATGCTCAGACACTAGGTTGTAGCTTCGGTGTCAATCGGGATGTGCCCTTCGTTTGTCGAGTTGTTTGATAACCGTAGTTTCCTTTCCAATCTGAGTATGTCATTGCTTTGAACTCCTTCAAATGATCAATTGTGAATTGCCTTAGGCTGGTATGAAGAGTTTCAATGATCTATGGATCAAAAGTAATTCTTTTTGCCACTTTAGGGGATAATTCTACGAGTCACCTTCCCTACGGTGCCCCGTTATGGTATCATGGCAACTCAAATCCTCGCTACGTTGACAACCGTTCACCACCCTCTTAGGTGTGGAATTGTTGTCTACCTAGTGAACCTTCGTCATCTGTTTCACTCCATCCCTCTAGATGTGTGCTTCGTGTCTCAGCTCGAGAGATGTTGCTATGTCTCATTCCGTGAGTTGATCCTGAGTTGTTCGATCTTCGAGAAGATCGATCCTTCCAAAGTTTCCTTTTCCGCTCGTTGTCATGTTGGCTGGAGTTCTCAGAGCAAGACGACGAGATAAAGATGGTGATTGAATCAATGCCTTTATGAAGTGCAACCTGGATCGTGAAGATTATGTTAGTTTGTGTTCCCCCTTCATCTTACCCTACGCTTGAATCTCGGGACGAGATTCTTGTTTAGTGGGGGTGAGTTGTCACAACCCTAGTCAGTGCATGCATTAGAGTGACTGCATCATGTTTAAATTTCCAGAAACTTCAAATGGGGATGACAGAACCCCCAGCACCCCCTTAATCCAACTAGGGTTTACTAAAATCTTTTTCAATGAACCAGAAATGCCCTTCTAAAATGTTCATCATCTTTGCCATGGTTTAGAACCTCTGACAAAAATGGTGCACACTTTTCTAGGACATCATAAGGTCACCGGATTAAATCATATGTTATTTGCATTTGGACATTTAAATGCTATAAAATATTTTAAATGTCCAAATAATCATAAACTAAAATGTTTACTGTTGGAAATATTCCATACAGTGGGCATGAGAAGTTTCATGATTTTTGAGTTAGTGTTAGTATTTTAATTAAAGCCACAAAGTTACAGAAGAAATAGAAAAACAGAAAATAAAGGAGAGAGAGAGAGAGAAACTTACCTGGCTTACCTATCGCGGCCCAGCTGGCCAGCCCACCAGTGCGGCCCAGCCCGCCTGGCCCCCTCCCCTGTCATCTTCCTCCTTGCCAGGAGGACGAGCGCGTGGCCGACGCACGCCGGCGCACGCCCGGCCACCTCCTGCTTGCCGTTTCGCCCTGGCCTCTTCGGATGACGCCACGCAGCCCCCCGACCGCTCTCTCGCTCTACCGTGCTTCTCCCCTCCTCTGCTCTCTCTCCCTCTCGCGCCCGAGCGCAACCGTCGTAGCCGCTCGTCGTTGCCGCGACCACCGCCTCCTCTCCGCCCCTCTGACGTGCCCGAGAGCTCCGCCTCGACGTCCTCGTCTTTTGAACCGAGCCAAGCAACGCCAGCAGCTCTGGAACGCCGCCATCACTGTCTCCTTCAACCTCAGTCCACCGAGATCGCCGGCGATCATGCGCCCGCTCTGTTGCCTCCCCGAGCTCGCCGAGGCCACCGCTGCACTCGCTGTGAGCTTCTGCGTCTATTCCCGCTCTTCCCTGGCTCTCTCCCCTCCCGCTAACACCGATGCCGTCGAGCCCGAGAGCTTGGCTCCGCCAGCCATGTCGCCGCCGTGGCCACCATTGCCCAGAGCTGCAACCGAGCACACAGCCGTGCTCTGTGCACCCCAGGAGGCCGTAGCACCCCTCCTTGCCACCTACCGTGCTCCCTAACGCCAAACCCGAGCACGCCCGAGCTCCGGCCGCCGCTGCCGAGCTCGTGGCCGTCGTCTCCGGCCACCCTAGCTGCTGCTGCTTGCCGCAACGGGTGCGGGTGAGCTCCAGCTCCCCGTAGCCGCTTTCTGCCGTCCATTTGGACGCCGGAGGAGCGAGCCCGAGCCCTCCGCCGCGTCTGCTGCCGCCGGCGGCTAAACGCCGGTGGTTTAGCCCCGGTTGACCAGGAGATTTGACCTCCCCTGGGTCTATGACATGAGGGCCCCGCCCGGCTAACTAATCTAGTTTAGGTTTAAACTTAATTACTTTAACCTAGGTTAGTGCTAATTAAACTAGGTTAGTTTAGTTAGCCACTGACACGCGGGCCCCACTAGTCAGGTTTGACCTGGACCGGCCCTGTTGACCGCTGACATCACAGTGACATCATGCTGACGCAGTAATTCTTTCTGGAATTTAAATAAATCTTAAATGGTTTATTTATTTCAGAAAATGTTATAAACTTCTAAAAATCATATAAAATCAACCGTAACTCAGAATGAAATAAGTTATATATGAAAAATGATCAGAAAAATCCAATCTTTCCATCTGTACTAGTTTCATGCATGTTTAATCAAGTCAACCTTGCTGTTTAGTGCAAAACATGATAAGGCACTAGCTAAAATCATAATTTGAATTTGGGGTTGAACCTTTGGTTCAAAATGACCCAAACCCTTCTGGCTTTAGTTGCATTAGCTCAAAACACAGCATATTGACATATCATGATCATGCATCATATTGTGCATTGCATTGATTGTGTTCTTTCTCTGTTTGCCGGTATTTGTCCACTCTCAGCGGACGTAGTTTCGATGATGAGTTCGATGACACCGATGAAGAACTATACTATCTTCAGAAGTGCCAGGCAAGCAAAACCCCCTTGTTCATTCCGATACAATCCCACTCTCTCGCTCCTGCTCTCTTTTACTGCATTAGGACAACACCGATTCATCTGTTATATGCTGCGGTAGTTGAACCCTTTTCCTCTGCATCACCTGTCATTGCCACGGTAAATAGATGAAACCCACTAGCATGAGTAGGAGTTGTTTGAGCCCTGATGTGCCTACTCATTCATGCTTGTTTGTCATGCCTGCTATTGCTTAGAGTTGTGTCAGGTCTGATTCATCGGGGATGAATTGGAATGGTGATGAACATGTCCTACTGTGTGTGAGCTAAGTGTGTGAACACGATTTGGTAAAGGTAGCGGTGAGAGGCCATGTAGGAGTACATGGTGGGTTGTCTCATTGAAACCGTCCCCAGGAACCAAGTTCTGTGTTTGTGATCCATGAACAGCTACTACCACACGTTGGGCCCTGAAATATGACCCCGCTTGACTTCTTAACCACACTAGTCCTCTGTCCAGGAGTTGCAAGTAGTTTCTGGTGTTTGTAGTATGCTGGAGGCGGTGCGCAGCGCTGACCCGAGGGGTGGGCTGTGATGCGGTAGGCATGTGGCCGGGTATGCCGGGCGCCCGTTTGGTGTCGCGGAACCTTGTACACATCGTTCGGGGCCATATGTGGAAACCTCGGTCGGACTCCCTGCGGATGGAACCTGAATAGGCGATAAACCTAGATTAGAGACTTGAGTGTTTAGGTAGGTCATGGTCTACACCCACGTCGGCTTTTGCTTGAAGTCTGCCGAGCACATGTCGTGTGCAGACGCTAAGTGGTGGAAACATGTGTGAAGAAGTACACCCCTGCAGGGTTATAAATGATCTATTCGAATAGCCGCATCCACGGTAAAGGACTTCTGGGTTGCCTCTAACAGTTCATAGACAAGTGAAAGTGGATACTCTAAAATGCGCAAGATAAGCGTGAGTGCTATGGATGGCGTTCTCGTAGGGAGACGGGAGCGGATCCATAGTGGTGTATTGATATGGTGAATATGTGGACTCGTGTGCGCCACCTCAAAAGAGTTACTTGCAGTCGTAGTTCAGGATAGCCACCGAGTCAAAGCTGGCTTGCTGCAGTTAAACTCCACCACCCCCTTTGTTGATACTGATGCATATGTAGCTAGTTCTGATGTAAGTCTTGCTGGGTATATTTGTACTCATGTTTTCTTAATTTATGTTTTGCAGAGAGACTTCAGTCTCTCTAGTAGTTCCGTGTGGACTTCGATGTTTAGCTTGATACCTCAGCTACGATCTTGTGCCCTCGGCAGGATCTTGTAGATAGTCAGGCTTCTCAGCATTTTCCAATTGTAGTTGTCTTTACTCAGACAAGTTAAGCTTTCGCATGTGCTTGTTGCTTGTATGCTCTGTATGTTGGGTCATCAGACCCATGTTTGTAATATCTGGCTCTTCGGAGCCTAATGAATAAATACTTGAGTTGTAGAGTTTTGTTGTGATGCCATGTTGTATTTACACATATCGGGCATATTGTGTGTATGATTGAAATGCTTGGTATGTGTGGGATCCGACAACCTAGTTGTTTATCCTTGGTAGCCTCTCTTATGGGGAAATCTAGTCTAGTACTTCCACTGAGCCATGGTAGTCTGCTACAGCCCGGTTTACCGGAGTCCTGCTAGCCCAGTACTACTGCTCCGGAACACTCAGACTGGCCGGCATGTGATCCACTTCGTTCCTGTTTCTGTCCCTTTGGGGAAATGTCACACGGTGACTTCTGGAGTCCTGCTAGCCTGCTACAGCCCGGGTTCCCGGAGTCCTGTTAGCCCAGTTGCTACAGCCCGGATTCACACGCTGATGACCGACACGTTCGATGCTGGTTCGTGTATGCCTGTCCCCATAAGTTAGCGCCACTTTGGGTTCACGACTAGTCATGTCGACCCGGGTTCTCTGTCATATGGATGCTAGCGACACTATCATATACGTGAGCCAAAAGGCGCAAACGGTTCTGGGCCAGGTAAGGTGGCACCCGTGGGAATACCGTGCGTGAGGCCGCAAAGTGATATGATGTGTTACATGCTAGATCGGTGTGACTTAGAATCGGGGTCCTGACAGTGATAGATGTGTCGGGACGCATTCATGGATGATGAAGGGGAACCATGTGTTTGGTAAGCAAACCTAACTAGATCAGTAGATCAATTGTTGTTTGTCGGAGGAAGGGAGAGACATAACTAATGAGGTAGATCGATCGACGTGTGGGGAAGAACGAGTTATAACGACCTAGCTAGCTATGTGTATAGTGGGAGATTGGTCGGTGTACATCCATTTGTTAGAGGCAAATAAGGCCCAGTGAGACGGATCGACAGAGAGAATCGAGCTAGGAGGTGGTGCGAGAGGCCTAGCTACTAGGTAGATAGGGGGAGGAGTGTGCGATTGTGAGATCGATGAAAAGAGGGGCGAGAGTTTACACGTGTGTGGGACCGTATGAGAGACACGAGGCATGGACACAGAATGGAGGAGATGGAAGGTGCGTGTGTATGCTGTAGGTAGACATCGCTGCAGAGGTTTTATCGATCGGTGTGTGTCAGAAGGGTGTTGTGGAGACTGTGGGAGAACGACCTAAAGAGAAAAAAATGAATGTGCGCGATGGATAGAATGCTTACGGAGGGGGAGGGCGAGGAGGGTGTGTGCATGCACGAGAGAAAGTTAGTGCTAGCTACAAAGGTTAGAGGATTGTGTGGGTGTAAGAGACTAACAAAGATCATAATTTGATATGAAAGTGGATTCATATATTTGAATAGGAGATCATAGTGTTATAAACATATGCATGCATGAATATAGCGGTGATACGCGTGCTGTTGTTTTGCACATGTTATACCATAATGTGATAATGCATGGTGTTTGCAACTCACAAGTAAATATCGAACAATCTAAACCATACTATACATCGAACAATCTCACATTTTATTTGAATTTGTGATAATGTTTGGCATTTGCAGCTCACAACTAAATATCGAACAATCTAAACAATACTATATATCGAACAATCTCACATTTTATTTGAATTTGTGGTAATGTGTGGCATTTGCAACTCACATCTAAATACTTGTAGGCGTGGGGGCGGGGCACCATACATTATGTGATAAACACATTATACATATGAGACATGGTTTAGATTATGAAGATCTAGCTAGAGCTTGAAATGTACTATGATTTGAAATCAACATAAAGTGGATACAAAAAATAGAGTTCGAGTTCATATAGTACACATAGTTCATATCTAACTCGACAGTAATCATGTGGTGTGCTGTGAAGATAATACACAAATGATGGTTTAACTTGACAATAATGATGATTGTAGATCTTATTAAAATAGAGAAACAAATTCAAATGGTTTGACTTCACAACAATCATTATTGTAGATCTTATTCAAATAGAGAAATGAATTCAAATTTAGTTCATATTGAAGCGGTAGTATATATGTTTGGAATGCACTAAAACGTTCATTTGAGTAGCAGGTTGCATGCATTATACACGTAGCGAAATATTTTAATTGAACATAACATGAATTCAAAGTTTTGAATGGCATTTGTAGTGTGAATTGATTTGGTAAAGTACACGGGACTAGACTCTCTTGTGTGGTGCGAATTGATTTATTTTTCTTTTTTCGTCGACGGAAGTGCGAATTGATTTGGTACAGTACATGTTAGGCTTGTCCGGAAATTTCAACCCGCGCCTTGTTACCCCAAAATATTTAAGATATATCTTTGTCTTATTGTGCTCCGAAAAATCCCTCCATCTCATGCAGCGCCTTGCTATCCCAAAATTACAACGCGCGTGAAAACTCCCACCTCCTGCAAAATCCCGACACGCAAAATGCCCGTGATACCCCTGAACCGAAAGAACCGCCTAGCTCAAATCGGTGGGGGTACTTTCGTAACTTACCCCACATTTCGGACAAGCGCGTCCCTAAGCCATGGTTCCCCACTCCCATCCCATCAGCCCACCCATTCGTACACCAAGGCCGCGAAAACCCGCGAAGCCCCACACCCTCCTCCGTCCGCCACCCAGCCAGAGCCGCTTCCCCGACGACGTCGTCCACAGCAACACCTCGATGTCCCTCATCCACCGTACAGGATGAGGATCCGTCATCGATCTCGTCGTCCCGCCGGTTCAGCCACCCCGTCCTCCATCTCTAAGGAGCTGCCCTGACGTTCCCCTCGTCTTTCGCGCCACCTCCATTCCCACACCGCCGTCTTCACCTAGACCACCGGAAGAGCAGCATCATCACTGTTTCCTCGGATGAAGCTGAGTCCTAATCAGTGCCACCAAAGAGGTTGTACACTAATCACCGCATTTTATTCTTGATTCGATCTCATGGTGCTACCGGCGCTTGGTCCTGAGCCAACATGGCCCGGCTCCATCCACGGAGGCGTCGCCGGCCCACTTCCTCCACGGCGCCGCTCCCTCGGCGCCGACGTCCAAATCAGTAGGAGCTGCTACTGCTTTAGCTCTCGCTCGCGCTGCTGCTCTGCTCTTTCTCTCGGTCCCCTGCCTGGTCTGCTCTTTCTCTTGCTCGCGCTGCTGCTCTCGCTCTTGCCCTCTCTTGCGATGCTGCTCCGATTTAGCTACACATCAGTCGACTGAATCGACTTTTGGGTCAATCGATTTTCAGGGAGTGGGGGGGCTCGCCGGAGTAAAGGAAGAACCAGCCACACTGGGGAGGGGGGCTCGCCAGAGAGGTACCACACTATCTATCTTAGGGTTCAAGGTGGGGGCGGTGGTGGGGGAGCGGCATGGGGATCGCTGGAGAAAAAGCTCAGCACGGTGGGGCCTAGAGTTATGGCCGGGGCGGCGGCGGACCGGCGGTGGCTAGTGGTTTCGGGGCGGTGCACCGCCGGCCGCAGGCGGCGGGGAGCAGCGGTTTGGCCGGTGGTGGCTGGCGGCTCAGGGGGGTGGAGGTTGAAGATAAACTGCAGGCCCTTGATTTCGTATCCAACGGCTGGAAAATCAACTGACCAGAGATGAAAAAGTTAGTTGGATGATGTGTAGCCTCAACCCTACTAGTGCATTTAGTTTCGACAGTAAAATTCAGTTTCGACAGCAAAATTCAGTTTCGACAATTAAGTTCAGTTTCGATAGTTAAATTTAGTTTCGACAGTTAAGTTCAGAGATGAGCGGCTGATGTATTTTACATCTAGCACTTTGTGGTTATGTATTTTACGTCATCTATTGGAGATGCTATTAGAATTCCACTCAGTTTAACGTTGTCTGTCTTGTCCTGCTTCAGCCTCGGCGTCGTACAACTCACCGATGCTGCTCCAACGACGAAACCCTCCATCACAGCGGAGCAGTACTCCGGGCTCCATCTCAAGATGCCTAAGATCTTCTTCCCCTCCTCCGACAGCCAAGTCAGCCAGAGCATCCTCACCGACCAACCCAATCACGTTGAGATCGACATGGCTTCGCCAAAGAGGTTGTACACTTGTTGCATCTCTTTTTTACTCTACATGTTATATATATTGTCCACTGAGCACACGTAGTAACGTGAAATACGATTAGTTTCTCCTACTATATGACAAGCAATGAGGTACCAGGCAACTTAGCTATCCATGATGAACTCTCTTGAACGCCATCATTATTTATCTCTGCGCGTTTGAGTTGTGCATTTATCGATGGGCCTGGGAGTTGAGCTAGTAGGGCAGTGGCCTGGGTCCAAAGTAGTAGAAGTAGCACAAAAACATTTTTTGAGTGTAGGCTTTTCCTTGCTCAAGCCTACCTACTAAAATCTCCAGTGCTTGAAAGGAAAAGTGAAGGAAAAACGTAGGAATTGGAAAGTTTCCTATGGTACTACTATTCATGCATTTGGTTCAAAGGAATGGAGCAAAGGATAACTGTAGGATTTGTTCCTTTAGTTTCTCCTTGAAAGAAAAACCGTAGGAATTTTAATAACCACTTGTCCTCCTTTTCAAATTCCTATTCATGAACCAGAAGACTAAGAGATAGTAGCACAATAGCATTATAACCGTACATTTTCTTGTGGTTTGACTTAATCTCACCATGCTTCTTTGCATCCTGTGATCTTCCAATTCTTGTGAACCAAACACCCAGATTGGTAGAAATCCTGTGTTTTTAAATTCACTGTTTTGCACATGCATTCCTATCCTATTACTGTGTAATTCCTATCCCTGCATTGTTCGAATCCTCCAATTCAAATGAGCCCTTACAGAATTACTTCTCTTATAGATAGTTGTCAAAGAAAACCTTGTGTGGTTTGTCCTGCTACTGCTGCATCGTCGTCCACCCCAGCTCAGCTACTCCAATGACAGAAGGGTCCAACACAGCAGGGATCCGGCCTCCAGACTGTCTTTCGCCGCCTCGGATCTTCTTCCCCACCGCCGCCAGCCATGACAACTGCATTACCATCATCAACCGAGCAGATGACCTCGAGGACTACACGGGTCTGCAAGAGAGGTCGCACTCTTTCGTGTCTTCTTATGTTATGCATCGCTTAATATTACATGCTACTTTATCGTCCTGTTCACTGATTAGACTCTGAGTCAGCTCCAAACTAATGGTCAAACTTGATTTTTTAAATGGTTGTGGGGTACATATCGGGGCAGCAATAAATAGTATCTATCTACTATCTGGTTAATCTCTGGTGTCTACTATGCGTTTCATGTTGGGTGGGAAACAAACAGTAAAGAATCCATTATCTGTATTTTTTAACTGAAGCCATTATCTGCCTGCTATCATTGGTTTTGGGTCTATCCATAGGTTGCTACCATTACTCTGGATTTCTGCATGCAGTCCTTACATAATCTCACTATGTTTTATTCCTATGCATGTCAGTTATTGTACACAATGGAACTGAACATGTAGAGCAAAAGAGACGAGCCTTGCGTGGCAATAAAATTTCATGCAGACGTCGCTCCATGGTAGGCGCAAAGGCAGCCCCCCTCCACCCATTTCGGATTGTAATCGAGAGGAAGATATCTGTTCTGAGGGGGATTCAGAAGGAGAAGATCACTCCTATTTACCCCCAGAGGTCTTCGCTCTAACTTGGCATGCTGATGTTGGTTATATCATGCATATGGTGCCTTGCATAGCTTACTTTATACATCAAATATGTCATCTGCTTAGTTTAGACATGCTTTGTGTGAATGCCATCTGTTAGTTTATTCATCGTTTATGTGAATTATGCAACGCCATCTTGTTTAGCTAGGCATCATATATGTTAATTTTGCAATGCCATACTGCTTAGCCAGTCATCTTATATGTGAATTATATCAGGCCATCCTTTTTTTGTTACGTATTACATTTGTCAAAAATGTTAGTACATTAAACTACTCTTCGTGTGCATCAGCCATTTGACACGGTGATGGAAAATTCTAGAGTGAAAACAAGGTCTTCAGAGCAGCCTATGCTATCTGATGAAGCGCATATCTCGCTGGTTACGGATAGCTCCTTAGAGGAGGATTCAGAGATAGATGACCAGTCCTATTCCCCCCCCCCCCCCCCCCCCCCCCCCCGAGGTGTATGCTCTAACTTGGCAGGGTTATGTTGCTCGTATCGTGCGTATGGTGTCTTGCATTGCTATGTCATTTGATTAGTTTAGACATGCTTTGTGTGAATGGCACCTGTTTAGTGTTTAATTACCATATATGTGAATTATGCATTGCCATCTTTTTGCAGGACATTATATAGGTGAATTATGCAATGCTATCTTGTTGCAAGGCATTATATGTGTGAATTATGCAATGCCATGCTGTTTAGCCCATCATCATGTATGTGAATTATATCATGCTATCATTTTTTGTATTACGTGTTCCATTTGTCGACAATGTTTGTATATTCAATTACTCTTCCTATGCATCAGCCATTTGAAGCGGTTATGGAAGTATCTATTGTGAAAACAAGGTATTCAGAGCACACAATGCTACCTGCTGAAGCAGACATCTTGCTGGTTATAGAGAGCTCCTCAGAGGAGGATTCAGAGACTGATGACTAGTCCTATTTCCCCCCTGAGGTCTATGCTCAAACTTGGCAGGGTTATATTACTCATGTCATGCATGTGGTCTTGCATTACTTAGTTTTTACATCATATATGGATTGCCATCTACTTACACAGCATCTATCTGAATTATATCATGCCATCATGTTTACATACACAGCATCTATCTGAATTATGGCATGGCAACCCATTTAATAAAGACATCATATAGTTATACCATCTCATCCTGTTTAGTGTTTACAGTCATCATATTTTGAATTATGTCATTCTATCCGTGAATTATATCATGCTATCATGTTTCCATAGGCGGCATGTATGTGAATTATGGCATGCCAACCTATTTAATAAACACATTATATAGTTATATCATGTCATCCTGTTTACATAGTCATCATATTTTGAACTATGTCTTTCCATCTTTTTTAGTTAGCCATCATAATGTGAAATTGTGTCATGCTATCCTGTTTAGTTAGCCATCATATATGTGAAATTGTGTCATACTATCCTGTTTGGTTAGACAACATAAATGTGAATTATTTCATGCCCTCTTTTATTCCCCACTATCCATTGCACCTATCTATCATACAATGTCTGTACATTCAATTACTTTTCTTGTTTATCAGCAATTTGAATTGGAGAGGGTGATGGCAGTATCTAAGGGAGTAACAACACGGTCTTCAAAAAAGATAGTGCTACCAGTTGATGCAGATAGAACCACGGTTGTACTTGCCCAAGAACCAGCCCCACCACACATAACCCAGACTCTCACAGATTGTACCCCTACCCAGTTGGACAGAGAACCAGCTACACCCCTTCTAACCCCAACCCCAGCAGATAGTAACCCAATTCCAGTTGACACAGCAGCGTCTCCACCATAGATCACCCAAACACGAGCAGTTAGTAAGGGAACTGCAGTACCCAAAGCACGAGGACCACCACTGCGAATCCCAACTCAACGCTTCAAGGAGAAGAAGAATTGTTCTCATGTCAGGTTCTGTAGCTATGGTTCATACTCCTTTGCTCTTGCATCGCTGTATTTACTCATACCAACTATTTTCAAATTTGAAGGATGGAATTGAAACTCCAATGCCGCAACAGGTATGTTTTAAACCTGTTTCTTTAACTGGTTTGCTGTTGTAACTTACTCTATGTTGATTTCAGTTTCAATTGAATAAACAATTATGTTCTTATGTCATGCACATTACAAGTGTTGTTATTGCTCTGTAGTTTCCCACACTTATATTCTGTCTATTTTGCTTTGCCTTAAACAAATATTATTTGAACTTTGTCTCTGTCTAGATTTGGCAACAAAAACTAGAATGATATAGACCATAAAGTGACCATGGTACATAGATATATGTTTGTTTCATGCTGTTATGTGTCTGCTTGTTTCTCTTTTAGAACGCAGACAAAATATTGGAGAACAGTACCCCATTATGCAATGGTAAAGGAAGTAATGTAGATAAGGTTCAAGATAGTGAGACATCCTTGTTAGTCTCCAAGAAAGCTGATAAAAACTATCTTGACGACAGTGAGAGAACCCAAAAGTCCTGTCTTGATGTAGTGTTCGTGTTACTGGCCACTACAGCTGGCACAAGCTCTTCGAACTCGCTGCCTGAATCAGTTCGTCTTCTTGAGTCTCAACTTCAAGTTGAAATACATCGATCAGATGTGCTGCGACAGGAAGCTCAAGGACTGAGGAAGTCCCTGCAGAATTCAGATGCATACTTTCTGGTGCAACAGCAAGCGCTGGAGGATTTAAGCGCCAAACAAGTGAAAGTTAATAAGCTTGCTAAGCATCTTGCCAGCATTATGGGTGCCCAGGATATTGTTTCTTGAGCTCTTCTGAAGTGGTTTTAGTTCTGGACTTGTTTTGCTGCAGCGTTTATTTGCACTGGTCCCAAACTTTGACAACCAATGTATATGATATGCTGCTTTGTTCCCTATATTTGCACTGGTGGCAAACTTTGATGCCCAGTGGATGTAATATGTGTAATAGCCATGATAGCCTAGCGTAAGTTGCTTGCTTATTTATTTCCTTGTTGTCTTGTTTATTTGTTTGCTTGTAGTCAGTGTAGTTCTTTTTCCGCGGTTTGCTAGTGGCCGCAATGACCTATTTTTTAAAACTAGGCCACAATAACCATGGGCTACATATTTACTGTAGTTACCATGGGCCTCCTACAGGCCATAGAAACAATGGGCCTTCTAAGGGTCATAGAAACAATGGGCCTTCTACGGGCCGTAGCATCAATAGGCCTTCTACGGGCCGTATGATCGACCGGCCAAACATGGGCCAATAACAGACCGCATTATGGGCCGTAGACGGGCTAGATTTGGAATCATTCATTCATGGGCCGACCATAACAGGCCGTTGTTAATTGGCCGTATTTGATGACGCTATGAAAATGTCCCAACAGATTAACGGGCCGCAAACGGGCCGGTTGTAACAACGGGCTGAATTTGGCCCACAAGCAGAAAAGGCCAGTAACGGGCCTTAAGTAACCGAATGCTGGAAATAAGCCCAAGAATAAATGGGCCCTGCCAATGGAATAATGGGCTGTTAATGGGTATAAAGTGGTACACTGTTCATTGCAGGCCAGATTCACCACGGGCCGTTAATGGGCCAAGAGTTACAAATGGCCTCGTATGGGCCGAAAGACATCATGGGCCATACATGGCCAGAAGTTACAACGGGCTGGAATCATATTGGACATCCCAGATGAAGCTACTGGGCTTAATTCCGATAGGCCGTAACGGGTCGTGAGTTAGCGGGTCGTAAATGGGCTATATACGAACAGGCCGTTAATAGACATTCTGTGGGTCGGCCCGTTACCTTTTGACCAAGTCAAACAGGCCGATCTTTTCACCGGATTGGGCCTCTGTTGGGCCGTGCCATGTGTCGACGTATCATAGGCGCCTCATGTCCAATGAATGGATGACATCTGTCCCAACGGTGAGCCAACACGAGTTTCCTCCGGCCAATGAGAATTTTACACATGGAGAATCCTCATTGGTCAGCGCTATTAATGGGTTATCGGATCCAAAACCGGACCCGATAGCTTAACGGCGACCCGTTATGGTGGATGCCACGTGTCGGTCACCCTTGATGAAAGCACTTCTATGACACATGATTTATCCTCACGGAAGTGGACACTTCCGTGATGATAATTTTGGTAATGTCATGGAACACTTCTACGACAGCACAGGTATGACTATCTTGATTCTGTCATAAAATCGTCATGGATGTACATGCATGATAGAAAATGTGACCTACTGTGACAAACACGTATCATCACGGAAGTGTATTTTTTTTGTAGTGGATCGCCTCAACGTTGACGAGCCTGCGCTCGGCAGAGGCGGGTGCCTGCCTTTCGAGGCTAGGTGCCCTGCCTTCACCCGTGAGCTGCGGCAAGTCCGTCGGCCGTCCCCTCGCACGTTCAAGCCAAAGATTCCAGAGAAGTATGATGGGAGACTAAACCCAGCAGAGTTCTTGAGCATCTACACCATCGCTATTCAAGCTGCCGGGGGAAGAGATGAGAAGGTTTTTTCCAACTACTTCCCTCTGGCGCTCAAGCCAAATGTGAGGTCTTGGCTGATGCATCTGCCAAAAGAACTCCATCTCGACCAGGGCTGACCTGTGCCATGAGTTCGTTGGGGCCTTCACGGGTGGCAACCAAGAACCAGGATGGCCCAGCGATTTGCAGCTTCTCCCGCAGAAGGAAGGAGAGACTCTGAGAAAGTACATGCAGAGGTTCAGCCGAGTCCACAGGAATATTCAATATATCCACCCGGTAGCTGTGATAGCTGCGTTCCAGTCCAACATGCACAACCGTGGGATACGTTCCAAGATGAACGTTCAGTTGCCCAAAAAGGTGAAGGAGCTTTACACCTTGGTGGACAAGTGTGCTCAGGTGTAGGAGGGGAGGAAACTCCCTAGAGAAGAGGATGTCGTCGACGTCGACTGAGAAGATGACGACGAGGCCACCAGTCAGAAGAAGAAGAAGAACAAGAAACGCAACAAGAAGCGCAAGGATAAAGCAGTGCTGACAGTCGAGGGATCGGGGACACCTAGTACCGGCAAGAAGGCTAAGGCTGAAGCCCCCGGCAAGGAAGTGCCACCCGTGACTGCCAGGAGGCTGCGGCTATCGAGAAGGCTAGGAAAGGTGATGGGCCATACTATAAGATTCATCGGACCAAGGGCCACGATCTCCAGGAATGTCATCAGGTTGAGCAGCTCATCAAGAAGAAGAGGGCTGAATATGAGAAGCGTGATAAGGAAAAAGGTTAGAATGGCGCTGGCGGGAAGGGCTGAGGCGGTGAAGCAAATCGCCCCGGCAGGGCTCTTCGGAACCAAGGAAAACCTGCCAGGGTCCGAGATAAGGATAATTGCAATGATGAGAGTGATAGAGGGGATGAAGAGGAAACCAGTGAGCAGGAATTCCAGAAGGCCACTAATTCCGTGTGCATTGACGGGAGTGCCTCTCTGCACTCCTCTCACCACCAACTTAAACGGTGGGCGCGTGAGCTCAATGTCGTGGAGCCAGCGGCAAAGTCTCGGTAGCCGCTCAAATGGTCAGACACGCTCATCATTTTTGACGAAGAGGACCGTCCTGACCGAACCACTGCGGTAGGATGCTTGCCATTGTTGGTTTCACTAACAATCCGCAACCTCAAAGTCACAAAGATGTTGGTTGACGGCGGGGCCGGGTTGAATCTGATTTCCCCAAAGGTTATCAGCAAGCTTCAGATAGCAGAGGAAGAACTGAAAATCACGGGAATGTTTCAAGGAATCAATCCCGGTAGGAGTCATCCTAAGGGAAAGAGCACGTTGCCAGTGACATTCGAAGGAGAGTTGAACTACCAGACTTAGAAGGTTGTGTTTGATGTGGTCGACCTCCCCCTGTCATACAATGGAATCCTTGGATGCCCAGCTCTGGCAAAATTCATGGCGGCATCCCACTATGCCTACAACACTTTGAAGATGCCAGGGCCGGTGGGGGTGATTTACATTCCATCAGATGAGAAGGATGCAATTATTTGTGTGGATAAGATGTACCAGGACACTGTCGCGGCAGAGGCCATGGAAGCCACAGTTCCCACCAAGGAAATCAAAGGAAAGAAGAAGGCTAGCAGGGACACCAGCAAGGAATCCGGGAAGCATACCTCTTCGGAATATGCTACGCCTGTTGATGACTTGCCGGAGAGTTCCAATAGCAAGAGATCCAAAGCTGCTGCACCTCATGTGAAAAAGGTCTCGGCAGGGCTGGCTGGCGCTGATGGTACCTTTACTATCAGTGCCACCTGTGACGACAAATAGGAAAGCATGCTCTTTGCCTTCCTGTGGGCGAATATTGATGTGTTTGCTTAGCAACCATCTGATATCCCCGGTGTTCCCAGGGAGGTAATCGAGCACCACCTTGTTGTGTGCCCACATGCCCGACCCATCAAGCAGAAGGTCCGGAAGCAAGTTTTGGAGTGGCAGCAGTTCATTGCAGAAGAGATCAAGAAACTTGAGGCAGCTGGTTTGGTCAGAGGAGTACTACATCCAACATGGTTAGCAAACCCAGTGGTCGTACGCAAGGCTAATAGAAAATGGAGGCTTTGCATAGATTTCACAGATCTCAACAAGCCTTGCCCGAAGGACCCATTTCCCTTGCCGCGCATCGACCAGATTGTGGATTCCACTTCAGGATGTGATTTGCTCTCTTTTTTAGATGCATACTCTGGGTATCATCAGATTTTCATGTCCAAGGAAGACAAAGAGAAGACCTCATTCATCACCCCATGTGGCACATACTGCTTCGTGCGCATGCCTTTCGGGTTGAAGAGTGTCGGGTCCACCTTTGCAAGAGCTGTCCGGATTGGTTTTGAATCACAGTTGCACAGGAACATTGAAGCTAATATGGATGATATTGTGGTCAAGACCAAGGAGAGATTAACCCTCATCCAGGATTTGGAAGAAACATTTGCTAATCTGTGCAAGATCAACTTGAAGCTAAACCCATAGAATTGTGTGTTTGGTGTTCCTTTCGGCAAGCTACTTGGGTTCTTTGTATCCCATCGCAGGCTAGAAGCCAACCCCGATAAGAGCAAGGCTATCGAGTAGATTCAAGCACCCAAGATAGTTAAAGATGTGAGGCGTCTGACAGGGTGCGTTGCCGCACTTAGCAGATTCATCTCCAAGTCTGCCGAGCGCGCCTTGTCATTTTAATTTTTTTTGAAGAAGGTGGGACCCATGAAGTGGACTCCGGAAGCAGACGCAGCACTACAAGATTTGAAGGCCTACTTGTCCTTTGTGCCCACTTTGGTTGCTCCCAAACCACAAGAGCCGCCGCTGCTATACTTAGTGGCAACTAATCAAGTGGTTAGTGCAGCCCTAGTAGCGCAGCGGGAAGTAAAAGAGACGGAAAGTGAGAACAACCCGGCAAGGCAGATATGGATCAGGACAAAAAAGAGCACATCAGCTGAGACAATCCCAAGGACGTGACAAGGAAGAAAGTGGTGCAGTGCCCAGTGTACTTCGTCAGCTCCCTAATGCAGGGGGCTAGATCTAGGTACTCTGGCGTGCAAAAGTTGATTTTTGGCCTCATCATGGCCTCAAGGAAACTGCGCCACTACTTCCAAGCCCATGAGATCACGGTTGTCACATGCTTTCCTTTACAAAGGATACTCCGAAAGCCTGAGGCTACACGAAGAATAGTGGAGTGGGCATTGGAGTTATCCAGCTTTGGCCTGAAGTTTGAAACCACATCAACAATCTAGAGCAGGGCATTGGCAGAGTTTATTGCAGAATGGACGCCAACCCCTGATGAGGAAATGCTGGAAACAGTTATCCCCGACAAGGAAGCACCCCAAGAATGGATCATGTATTTCGATGGTGCCTTCTCCCTACAAGGTGCAGGGGCTGGCGTGCTTGTCGTTGCTCCCACTAGAGAGCACCTGAAGTACGTCATCCAAATGCATTTTCCCCGGGAGGAGGCAACCAACAATGTTGGATTTCGGGTTCTGCAAAGCCTTGAGAGGTTCAAACTCTGGGGTGCGTGCGAAGAACTCGTCCTCCCCAGTATGCCTACTCGCTCATCTCACAGCCTAGCTCGATGAATTGAATGGGAAAAAGACACAACAGTTTACCCAGGTTCGGGCCACCTTGCGGTGTAAAACTCTACCCCTGCTTTATGGTGGATTAGCCTCGAGGGGCTGAGGATGGACTAGTACAGTGGTGAACAACCTCAGGAGGAGAGGTGTTCTTGGGCTCGAGTGAGCTGGTGGATTTGAGGGTGGAATCGATCCGTCCCCCTCTATGGTGGTGGCTAAGTCCTATTTATAGCGGCCTTGGTCCTCTTCCCAAATGAAGGCGGGAAGGGATCCCACAATGGCCAAATTCGAAGGGAGACAACTAGTACACGCTATCCTGACAAAAGTAGTCTTTGCCTGCAAAATCCTCTGGTCGTGACGCTGGGGTGGGCTCGGTGATGACCTCCGTCCCGTCGTCCTGGCGGTCTTGGACTTGTTGCACGGGAATGGAAACCTTTGGCTGATTCCTCGGGACTCCGCGCCTGCTCTTGCCTCCTTAGCACCAAAGAGGAAACTAGTACACTGTGCCCGCCTGGCCTTGGTCGTCATGGCTCACGTCATCTGGACCTCACGAGGTGAGGCTTGCATAGAAATCTCCGCTCCTCGGGAGCCAACCTGGACAGACCGCTCCTCGTCGAGGTCTTGGTGTCATCCGCCTCGCAAGGCTTGGCCCCTCGCGAGGGTCTTGACTTGTTGATGTTGAAGCTGGGCCGTACCAGGCCGTTGATGGAGCCACGTCGTGGGCTGCAGGCAGGCAAGTCTGGGTACCCCTGTTCCCAGGACGCCGACAGTACCCCCCGGGCCCAAGGCGCGCTCGGACTTGGCTTCGGGGCGAAGCCAAATGGCAAGTGCGGAGCGCCACGAGCCCTAACCGCCTGCGGTCTCGGTCGACGTGTGATGATTGACGGGACGTGGGCATCTCCGCTTCCCCACGCTGCCTCGACAACCGTTCAACTTGACAAGACTCTATTGCATGCAGTGAAAAAATCATCATTGCGTGGGATCGTTAGCCTCCCTCCGGCTATAAATGAGGAGAGGGCAGAGCCCCCTTGCTCATCTCCATCTTCTTGTCGCCCGCTCCTTCTTCTTCCTCTTCTTCATCTCCCCATCTTGCCGTAGCATCCATGGCGCCGATGATGAGGTTCTTCGCCGCCGAGAAGGGGAAGCCCCCCAAGGAGGGGTCGGGTTCGCCATCGCCCAAGAGAGGGCGTGGCCGGCCCCTCAAGCATGCCGCGACCCCGGCGGTAGGTCCTCGGTGGCACGGGCGCACTTCCTCGGGGGTCGGTGTCGCTTTGGGCGGCCGTGGCCGCGCTTCTTCTCGAGGCGGGGGCCGCTAAGGGCGAGGCAGCCCCTGCAATGAGGGGAGGCGTGCCGTGGTTGCCCGGCCTCCTCGGCCGCGCTTCCACTCGGTGGATTGGGGTCGAGTGGTCGGGGAGGCCCGCTGACACCTGGCTCCCTCTCCCGCGCTTCTTTGCCGGCGAGTTGCCGGTCGTCGGGCTTGACAGCCTCTGGGTGCAGGCTGACGGCTGCTGCAGCAGGGCTTCCTGGGTTGGGGTCAATGTCACCCCGATGGGCAGCGTGTCCTTGACCCGTGGCTGGCAGGCATTTGCCCGCGCACGAGGCCTGAGCAGGAGGCACACCCTTTATTTCATGTATGATGGCCATGCAACCCTCTACGTGAGGGTGTTCGGTGAGGACGGCCGTCGCGCGGGGTGCTGCCCGAAAGATGGCAGCGGCGACGAAGAGCTTTGCCTTGACGAGGGCCGTGACAGCGACGAGGGTGAGCTTGCCTTTGGCGACGGTCACGCTTCATTCAGCAGCGGCGGCTCTGCCTCCGGTGAGAGCACCAGCAGCGGTGGCTATGACCAACCACCGCGTCGTCGGGCTCGCATCGGGGAAGGCAACGGGTCGTCTCGTCGCCGCACTCCGGTGAAGCGGGAGGAAGACTCGGACTGTGCCCAGGAGCTGCCGGAGCCCAGCCTCGGGAGCTACTATGGTCGCGCGGGCCACTTTTGTTTAACCTTTCCTTCCTCCTGCATTTGAAAAAATTAGAGGGCCCAGCTGTGGCGTGTAATGAACCTAGGCACTCGTGCCATTATGCTATGTTTGTTATTTTGATGTTGTGCCGAGATACCGATATCCCAATTAGGTGCGGTTAGGATAACTTAGCTTGATATGCTTGCTATAGTCTCTGGCCCCGTGAGGGTGCGCCTTCTCCAGCAACATCTGGCGAAGTATGCTTCTTAACAACTGAGGAGCCGTCGTGCCTGAGGAGGCATCGTGCAGCTGCAGAATTATTAGAAAACTTCACAAGGTGTCATGCCCTTCCTTGCGCGAGCCCCCGAGCGTGTTGTGGCTGGTGCACCGTGTCGCGATGCCCGGAGGAACGGACTTGAGAGGGTGCGCGTGCCCACGAGCTCGTTTGAGAGTGTCTCGCAAGGATTTAAGGACTGAAGCTCTGGGGCGACAGTGCTTCGGTGAGGTGTGGTCATGGGTGAGCGCTTGATACGTCTCTGTCGTATCTATATTTTTTGATTGTTTCATGCCAATATTATATAAGTTTTTACATACTTTTGGCAACTTTTTATATGATTTATTGGACTAACCTATTGATCCAGTGCCCAGTGCCAGTTCCTGTTTTCTGCATGTTTTTTGTATCGCAGAGTATCCATATCAAACAAAGTCCAAATGAAATGAAATTTTATGGAGAATTATTTTCGAATATATGTGATTTTTGGGAGTTGGAATCATCGCAAACGGAGGCCCACACAGCCCACAAGACACCAGGGTGCGCTAGAGGCCCCTGGCGCATGGTGGCGAGTTGTGCCCTCCTAGAACGTCGGTTGGAGCTCTACTTCGGGAGCAAGGAAGCTTGTATCCAGAAAAAGATCATGTTAAAATCTCAGCGCAATCGGAGTTATGGATCTCCCAGAATATAAGAAACGGTTTTCGGCCAGATCTGGGGAACACGAAACAGAAGAGAACAGAGAGGGAGATCAAATCTCGGAGGGGCTCCCGCCCCTCCGCTGCTATGGAGGCCATGGACCAGAGGGGGAACTCTCCTCCCTTCTAGGGGGGAGGCCAAGGAAGAAGAAGAAGGAGGGAGGCTCTCTCCCCTCTCTTCCGGTGGCGCCGGAGTGCCGCCGGGGCAACGATCGGGACGGCGATCTACATCAACAATCTTGCTACCGTCAACAACAACTTAATCCCCCTCTATGCAGCGGTGTAACTATTAGCACATGAACACGTCACCATGTACCTCCAACGCCGAGGGTGATGCACCGCAGCTCACGTCGAAGGAGACCCGTCCGGAAGCGCGGTACGCAAGCAATCCGGCGGGCGCTTTTGAGCACCCGAAACCCCACGCGCCCGGGAGGGACCCCGTCTGGACGCACGGCGGCTATGGGCTGCCCTAGGTCAGTTCGCCCGCCCCTAGAGCCTCGAGGATCGCTGCCCTTCAATACGAAGAACGAACGAAGAACGAGAGAGAAAGAACAAGGGAGAGATGTAAAACTAGGGTAAAAAGTGGATGGGTTTTGCGATTGTGTGTTGTTTTTCAATCGGCCGTCACCCCTTAGTATATAAGAGGTGGCTGGACTTTCCGTGCAAGGAAAAGTTTTGGATTCACGCCCAAAACCCTAGTCAAATTCGGATTGGTTTTGTCCGAACTTTCCAAAACTGTTCGGTTTAAACTGGCTGCACCTTGCGGGTCTTTTTTGTGGCAGTAAACGACCTCGGATGAAAATGTGCCCAAAAGTATATTTACTCGATTCGATGAGACGAACAACTTTCGTGTTGAACGTTTTTCAATTTGAGACAATATTCAGGGCCAAATCGCTCACGCAAAACAGCTAGTTATTCACGCAACTCATCAGACATACCCACATGTGTGTCTGGTTCCGGGCGTCATGTTTTGCTCACTTGAGGGTCGAGTTGTGCGGGCTCTAACTTTTGCATACGACCTCGGATTGAGACGATCTTTATGTCAAAATCGATCATTTCGATGAGACGAAGACAATTCGTGTAGATAAGTTTTCCATATGAGGCCGTCTTGGGGCGTAATCAGCCGAAAAGTGTTCTGGATACGAAATCTCAGTACTTCGAACACAACTTCGGCCTTAGAGATGAAATTGGATGGCTATGACCTAAATATCAAAGTTTCTCTTTTCGATGGTACGAAACTTTCTCACTTTGAGCACTTTTCCATTTGAGGCCTTCTTAATTATGTTTTTGACAATGCCAAAATCTGGTGTCAATACATGCCCCCCTGTTTTTCGGCAAAACTTGTGTGCCGAAAAATAATTTACAATGTATTCGTTCTAAGGACAATGTCGACACTTCATCGGCCATTTATTCTTCTTAGGGCGATAGTCATGTATCGGCCATGTTTATGCTAAGGGCGATAGTTATATATCGGCTGTTGATTTTAACTTCTTGTTCACATCATACCTTGTAACCGATTACCACCAATCGGCTTTAAAGAGATGGGAATGAACCCGTTCCTTGTAGCACTAAGGAAATCAAACTCTGAGAGGTCATGCCCTGTTAAGCAAGTAACATCGAGATGATTCCAATCCACCGATGCATCGGCCAAAGCAACACAAGCCGAATTATCCGCGTGAATGACTTCTACCTCATCATCGACCCATTGTATTAAGAATTGATGCATGGTAGATGGCACACATTGGTTAGCATGAACCCAATCGCGGCCTAATATAACATTATAGTTACCTTGCACCTCGGCGATGAAGAATGTGGTGGCCAAAGTTTTACTTCCCACGGTGAGTTCCATGCACATCACACATTTGGCCTCTGTCTTTTCTTTACCCTCAAATCCATTAAGTACCATATTAGTCTTCATCAATGCATCATCATCTAACCCCAACTTCTTGAAGACCGAGTAGGGCATAAGATTTACCACGGCACCACCATCAACGAGCATCCTAGCAACCGGCGATCCGTTAATATGACCTTTGAGGTACAACGGCTTCAAGTGTTTCACCGGTTCTTTTGGCTTCTCGAAGATAGCATTCTTAGGACCAAAATCCAGCTGGGCTACCTCCCCTTCTTCACCTGTAGCACGAAACTCAGAAGGTAAGTAATATACCATATTAATATCCATACCTTCCTGAACCGGCGTAGATTCATAATCCACCATCTCATCTTCATCTACCAATGTGTATATTGGGCTTAAAGTTTCCTCAATTGAAGGGGATGTTTCAGGTGGTGTGGATGATGTAATAGGGGTCGCATCATCCTCTTTCGGTGGTGAAGGTATTGCTGCAGTTAATGTAGAAGCATCTGTGTTTTTTTTGTTGAGGCCTTCACACTTGTTTTGTGAGTGCCATGGGCCGAATTTCACTGAACAATTCGTCCCTTTGCCTCTCCTCTTTATGCTCTACCTTCTCATGGTTCCACATGCGTTGTAATCTCCTTTTCATGGTCTTAGTTAAACCGGGAGGACACCACTTAGGTTGAGTATATTTGGGATCCCTTGGTTTGGCCTTGCTTGTGCTCGCCTCATGATCATTAACCATGGAACCCTGCTGAACAATAACAATATCACCATTAGAAGTAGTCAGATTACCAACAACTGGCTTTTCGATCTCCTTTTGCTTGTCACATTCTACAATTTCCGCATTAGGTGACTTAACACGCCACACTTTTTTGTTGGCCTTGATTGGAGAAATTTTTGTTGGCTGATTAGCACCATAGCTCAAACGGCCTTGTGTGGGATAATAAAGCCTCTCGCGAGCAAGCCTTCTAGGTGCTGCCCGCCCCATATGAAAAGCATAAGGAGCCACTGGGGGCTGCCCCCATCCTCCACTGAAGCCTCTCATGTAATATGGCGCATAGGAGGGTTGTGACATCCATGTCCGTGCCCATGACCCATATGGCCTTGCATAGAGTTGAAACTCTTGCTCCGGAGGTAATCTTGAACGCTTTGAATGTGATGGCTGATTAGAACTAGAACCGGCCGCTTGACTTGCATATTTGGATAGCAACATATCAAAAGTTGGCCTGATTCGCTTGCGCTTAGCTTCACTCTTTTCCCACTTGCCAAGTTCTGAATTCTTGGGCTTGATAAATTTAACATGAGTATTTTCTTGTACTTGTGGTTGCCCCCCGAGTGCAGGATTTTTTTGGTGATCTTCAATAGTTCCTTGCCATCGGGTTGCTTATCAAGCACAACCTCTCGTCCCAAGACTTTGTCGCCCTCCTTGCCTTTCCTGGGTTCACCAATAACAACATTATCTTTATTAGCAGATTCGGCTATGCTAGGCTGAATCAACATTTTCGTTCCCTCCAAGTCCATGGTGTTTATCGGGAAGGGTTGTTTATCAACTTGCATCTCAGCAAAATTCAATCATCCGTCATTAATGGCCGATTGTATCTGTCGTCGAAAAACATTGCAATTGTTAGTAGCATGAGAAAATGAATTATGGTACTTGCAATAAGCACGCCGTTTCAGCTCCTCAAACGGCGGTATGGTGTGTGATATTCTAATCATCTTATCTTGCAAGAGGGCGTCAAAAAAGTTATCACACTTAGATATATCAAAAGTAAACTTCATCTCCTCATCATGATTCTTGCGAATCGGCTTAAGAGCACTGCATGTATAGGGTCTGGCCTTTGAGGACCAAACAAATTCAGTAGTATAAACATCAACCTCATCGTTCGAATTATCATCATTGTGTTCAACCATATGCATTCTAGGACGATCGGTTGTAGACCTATGAATCTCTTTACTTCGATTCTCTTGAGCCAAAGCTTTTTGTAAGACTTGATTAATGCTCAAAAACTCATACCTTTCTAGCCTCTCTTTAATGTGAGTTTTCAAACCATTAAGAACAAGATCTGCCAAGTCTCTCTCAGTTATTACTAAGCTATAACATAGGTTTTTTACATCTCTAAATCTTTTGACATAATCAATGACCGATTCATCATGTTTTTGCCTAACCGATGTAAGATGTGACAACTTTAGCTCATTATCGCCGCTATAAAAGTGATCATGAAACTTTTGCTCTAATTGCGACCATAAGAGAATTGAGCCATGTGGTAAAGCAGCAAACCATGAAAATGCGGTGCCAGTTAAAGACAAGAGAAATAAACGCACTTTCAACTCTTCTATGGAACCTGCTTCACCCAACTATGCTAGATATTGACTCACATGCTCCCAAGTTGTTTTCGTATCCTCACCACTAAATTTAACAAAATCAGGAGCCTTATAACCTTGAGGGTAAGAAATTGCATCGAAGTGTTCAGGATAAGGCTTTTGGTACACACGACTCTTTACTTTCGACTTGTTTCCAAAAGTTTCTAGAAACATCTTATGCAAATCCTCCCTTAATTTAGCTAAAATTGGATCCGAGGAAGATGAAGATGTTTGTGGCAATGACATAGGAGCAACTTGAGTACTAGCTATTGGTGCAACTTGTGGGATGGGAGCCAAACCATAATTCGGCGGAAGACCAAACATGCTTGCGTCTATGGGTGGTGTGACAAAGTGATTCGGCGTTGACGCCGAATTGGGCACACTCATAATAGGATTAGGATATGCAGGTGCAACCACAAGCTGGTTGGTTTGACTAGGGTAAAAATTCAACGGCATACTATATTGTTGTTGTATAGGAGGTGCCGATGAAATAGGTAAAGTTAGACTAGGGTTTTCAGATACACCAACAGTACCACTAGATGACGCAGGCATATTTTTCTTAGCATTAGTATTTTCCATAAAAGAATTGTACATCATCACATTACCCTTACTAACAAGACTTTCAATCACATCCACTTGCTTTGGAGAAAAAACTTTACTCACAGTGATTACATCTTGTTCGTCAATGAGGGGAGGAAAATTGACGTTTCCAACCGGAGTGATCTTGCCTTGATGGTCCTTCTTGAAACTTGCAAGAAATGCCTCCAAATCCTCCTCCTCATGCTTCTTCTTGAGCGCTTCAAAAGCCTCTTCACGCTGCTTCTTGCGTGTTTCATAGGCTTGGCGATGTTCCTCCGATAGTTCATCAAGACTGGGCTTAATGATGTTATCGGCGTCAACTTCTGAGGGCCTGGGGAGATTAGACATGGTTGATGATGATTCTTGATCTTTTGTCCACAGCGGAGTCACCAAAAAGTGTGTTCACACACGAACACGTCACCGTGTACCTCCAACGCCGAGGGTGATGCACCGCAGCTCACGTCGAAGGAGACCCGTCCGGAAGCGCGGTACGCAAGCAATCCGGCGGGTGTTTTTCAGGACCCGAAACCCCACGCGCCCGGGAGGGACCCCGTCTGGACGCGCAGTGGCTATGGGCTGCCTTAGGTCGGTTCGCCCGCCCCTAGAGCCTTGAGGATCACTGCCCTTCAACACGAAGAACGAGCGAAGAACGAGAGAGAAAGAACAAGGGAGAGATGTAAAACTAGGGTAAAAAGTAGATGGGTTTTGCGATTGTGTGTTGTTGTTCAATCGGCCGTCACCCCTTAGGTATATAAGAGGAGTCTGGACTTTCCGTGCAAGGAAAAGTTTTGGATTCACACCCAAAACCCTAGTCAAATTCGGATTGGTTTTGTCCGAACTTTCCAAAACTGTTCGGTTTAAACTGGCTGCACCTTGCGGGTCTTTTTTGTGGCAGTAAACGACCTCGGATGAAAATGTGCCCAAAAGCATATTTACTTGATTCGACGAGACGAACAACTTTCGTGTTGAACATTTTTCAATTTGAGACCATCTTCAGGGCCAAATCGCTCACGCAAAACAGCTAGTTATTCACGCAACTCATCAGACATACCCACATGTGTGTCTGGTTCCGGGCGTCATGTTTTGCTCACTTGAGGGTCGAGTTGTGAGGGCTCTAAGTTTTGCATATGACCTCGGATTGGGACGATTTGTATATCAAAACCGATCGCTTCGATGAGACGAAGACAATTCGTGTAGATAAGTTTTCCATATGAGGCCGTCTTGGGGGCGTAATCAGCCGAAAAGTGTTCTGGATACGAAATCTCAGTACTTCGAACACAACTTCGGCCTTAGAGATGAAATTCGATGGCTATGACCTAAATATCAAAGTTTCTCCTTTCGATGGTACGAAACTTTCTCACTTTGAGCACTTTTCCATTTGAGGCCTTCTTAATTATGTTTTTGACAATGCCAAAATCTGGTGTCAACAGTAACACCTCTTCCCCCCGCTGTAATCTATACTTAAACATGGTGCTCAACTCTATATCTTATTTCCCAATGATCTATGGTTATCCTATAATGTTTGAGTAGATCCGTTTTGTCCTATGGGTTAATCGTGATCTTGGTTGGTATGATTGTATATTTTATTTATGGTGTTGTCCTACGGTGCCCTCCGTCTCGCGTAAACGTGAGGGGCCCCCGCTATAGGGTGTTGCAATCTGTTCATGGTCCGCTTATGGTGGGTTGCGAGAGTGATAGAAACTTAAACCCGAGTAACTGGGGTTTGACGTATGGGAGTAAAGAGGACTTGACACTTAATGCTATGGTTGGGTTTCACGACCTTAATGATCTTTAGTAGTTGCGGATGCTTGCTAGGGGTCCAATCATAAGTGCATATGATCCAAGTAGAGAAAGTATGTTAGCTCATGCCTCTCCCTCATATAAAATTACAAGAATGATTACCGGTACTTGTTATCGATTGCCTAGGGACAAATAACTTTCTTGTTGACAAAAGCTATCCACTTTTATTACCTTGCAATTTATTCGTAGTTTTATTCTCGCAAAGTACTCGTAATTTCATCCTTGCAAAATAGCTTCATACTTGTTTCTGGTAAAGCAAACATCAAGTGTGCGTAGAGTTGTATCGGTGGTCGATAGAACTTGAGGGAATATTTGTTCTGCTTTTAGCTCCTCATTGGGTTCGACACTCCTATTTATCGAAGAAGGCTACAAACGATCCCCTATACTTGTGGGTTATCAAGACATTTTTCTGGCGCCGTTCCCGGGGAGCAATAGCGTGGGGTGAATATTCTCGTGTGTGCTTGTTTGCTTTATCACTAAGTAGTTTTTATTTTTTGTTCTAAGTTGTTCTCTATCTTTAGTTATGGATATGGAACACGAAACACCAAAAAAATTAATGGTACTTGCTACTCATGGAGATGGGGAACCTCCTAAAACCCTCGATGCTCGTTATGTGAAAAATATTATGCACTACTTTGATAATCCTAAGAAAACCCCATTCAACTTAATAATGGGAGTAACGTTGGATCAACGTGAATACTTTAGGGATTATCGCTTGACACAAAAAGGGAAACTTTTATGGGATCAAATTCATATGTTGCATTGGTATGCTTGGAATTTATGTCAGAGATATGATTTTACTTGTTGCTCTAGGATGAATGCTCCACATCTTCCCTTTTCATGTGAATTTAATGACAATGAAACCTTGGCTTCTTATGCTAATGGTATATATGATTATTATGATGTGGAACGAATAGAAGAATTTGTTGCTCTTAAGGGTGCCTATGAAATTGAATCTTTGTTTGAGAAGTATGAAGCTTTTGATGATGATGTTTATAGACCTGAAAATTTTTCCATCCTTAAATATTGCTATGATAATTATAAATATAATTCCGATATTGATGAATTTATTGAAAAAGTCTCCGCTGACCAAGAAAAGACTAACATTTTGCAGGAGTCTATGGAAGAAGAAATTGATGAAACTATGAGCTCGTTGGATGAAAAAGATAATGAGGAGAGCGAAGAACAAATGGAGGAAGAGTGGAATAGCAACCCGTGCCCACCTTCTAATGAGAATAACTCTTCAACTCATACATTATTTAATTTCCCTTCGTTCTTACCGAAGGATGAATGCCATGAAAATTGCTATGATCCCGTTGATTCATTCGAAATATCCCTTTTTGATGATGCTTGCTATGCTTGTGGCCAAGATGCCAATATGAATTATGCTTATGGAGATGAATTTTCTATAGTTCCTTATATTAAGAATGAAATTGTTGCTATTGCACCCACACATGATAGTCCTATTATCTTTTTTAATTCTCCCAACTACACTATACCCGAGAAGCTTGCAATTATTAAGGATTATATTGATGGGTTGACTTTTACCACTACACATGATGATTTTGATGAATATAATATGCATGTGCTTGCTGCTCCTACTTGCAATTATTATAAGAGAGGAACTATATCTCCACCTCTCTATGTTTCCAACCCGGTAAAATTGCAAGAAACTGCTTATGCTATGTATTGGCCTTTACTTGATGTGCATGAATTGTTCTTGTATGACATGCCGATGCATAGGAAGAGAGTTATACTTCATCATTGCATGATATATGTTGCTTTGTGCTCACTATTAAATGCCAAATCATAGTTAATTAAAATTGGCTTTGATATACCTTGCGATCCGGGTGGATCCATTACTTGAGCACTTTATGCCTAGCTTAATGGCTTTAAAGAAAGCGCTGCCAGGGAGACAACCCAGAAGTTTTAGAGAGTCATTTATTTCTGTTGAGTGCTTTTATATAGTTTAAAAACAAAAAAAATATAGGGGAGAACCTTAAAACTTCACAAAAAGAAAAGTGAAAGTGAGAAGGATGAGCACCGTGGAAGCGGGAGCATGCCTTGAACTTTGTTCATGCCCATGGAAACTTTGTGAATCTTGAATTGCAGAAATTTTTCAAAAATAATAATTATCCCCTTGTACAATTCCATTGTATTATAAAAATAATGTGCCAAGGTTTGCCTTTAGGATGTTTAAATTGCTTGTTGGTTTGTGCGGTTCAAAACAGAAACTTTGGCTGTAGTGCGCGATTTTACATTTTTTACTGGGATGTCAAATGGTTCTGAAACCCTTTGCACTGTCTTTCTATACAAAATTTTTATTTTTCCAAATTGTTTCAGAATTTTTGGAGTACATAAGTATGGTGAATGTTCAGATTACTACAGACTGTCCTGTTTAAGACAGATTCTATTTTTGATGCATTGTTTTGCTCGTTTTGATGAAACTATCAATTTTTATCGGTGGTATAAGCCATGGAAAAGTTATATTACAGTAGCTACAATGCAAAAACAATATATGAATTGGTTTGCAACAGTACTTAGAGTAGTGATTTTCTTTATTATACTATCGGATCTTACCGAACTTTCTGTTGAGTTTTGTGTGGATGAAGTGATCAAAGATCGAGGAGGTTTCGATATGAGGAGAAGGAGAAGAGGCAAGTGCTCATGCTTGGGGATGCCCAAGGCACCGCAAGTAAAAATTCAAGGAGACTCAAGAGTCTAATCTTGGGGATGCCCCGGAAGGCATCCCATCTGTCTTCAACAAGTATCGGTATGTTTTCGTTTTCGTTTCGTTCGAGTGACATGTGCAAATCTTGGAGCGTCTTTTGCTTTTAGTTTCCATTTTTCTTTTATGCACCATGCTGGTATGAGATAGTCCATGGTTGATTTATAGAATGCTCATTGCACTTCACTTATATCTTTCGAGTATGGCCTTTATAGAATGCTTCATGTGCTTCACTTATATTATTTGAAGTTTGGATTGCCTGTTTCTCTTGACATAGAAAACCGTTTTTTGAAGATTGCTCTTTTGATTCACTTATATTTATTAGATTATGATCGTTTGTAGAAAGAATTAAACTCTCTTGCTTCACTTATATCTATTTAGAGAGCCAATAGGAATTGGTCAATTGCATGGTTAGTCATAAAATCCTACATAAAACTTATGGAGCACCGAATATGATATGTTTGATTCCTTGCAATAGTTTTGCGATATAGAGATGGAATATGTGGGAGGTAATAGTAAATGGTTGTGTTTAGTAGGAATATTGGTGTTACAGTTTGTGATTCCCGAAGCATGCACTTATAGTCTTTCGTTATGCTATGAAGTTGGAGCATGATTTATTATTGATTGTCTTCCTTATGAGTGGCGGTCGGGGACGAGCGATGGTCTTTTCCTACCAATCTATCCCCCTAGGGGCATGTGTAGTAGTACTTTGCTTCGAGGGCTAATAAACTTTTGCAATAAGTCTATGAGTTCTTTATGACTAATGTGAGTCCCTGGATTATACGCACTCTTACCTTTCCGCAATTTGCTAGCCTCTACGGTACCATGCATTGCCCTGTCTCGCATCGAGACGTGGTGCAAACTTCGTAGGTGCATCCAAACCCCGTGATATGATACGCTCTATCACACATAAGCCTTATTATATATTCCTCAAAACAGCCACCATACCTAGCTATTATGGCTTTTCCATGGCCATTCCGAGATATATTTCCATGCAACTTCCACCACTTCCGTTTGATGACTTGAGCATTCATTGTTACATTGCTTTGCATGATCATATAGCTGACATAGTAGTTGTGTCTCAGCCACCGTTCATCATATTTCATACATACTATGCTAGATCATTGCACATCCTGGTACATTGCCAGAGGCATTCATATAGAGTCATACGTTGTCATAGGTATCGAGTTGCAATTTTTATTTCTTTTGAGTTATAAGTAAATAGAAGCGTGATGATCATCATTATTCATTTTTAGAGCAGTGCCCCAGTGAGGAAAGGATGATGGAGACTATGATATGATTCCCCCACAAGTCGGGATGAAACTTCGGACAATGAGAGAAAAAGAAAAAAAAGAAAAAAAGAAAAAAAAGAAAAAAAGAAAAAGAAAAAATAATAAATAAACAAAGAGAGAAGGGGCATTGTTAGTATCCTTTACCATACTTGTGCTTCAAAGTAGCACCATGTTTTTCATATGGAGAGTCTCCAATGTTGTCACTTTCATAAACTAGTGGGAATTTTTCATTATAGGATTAGATGCACACCCACTTAGTTTTCATATTGAGCTTTCATACACTTATAGCTCTTAGTGCATTCGTTGTATGGCAATCCCTACTCCTCACGTTGATATCGATTGATGGGCATCTCCATAGCCCGTTGGTTAGCCGCGTCGATGTGAGACTTTCTTACTTTTTTGTCTTCTTTATATTTACCCCTGTCATCATACTCTATTCCACCCATAGTGTTATATCCATGGCTCGTGCTCATGTATTGCGTGAGGGTCAAAAAAGCTGAAGAGCGTTAAAAAGTATGAACCAATTGCTCGGCTTGTCATCGGGGTTGTGCATGATAAATACTTTGTGTTAAGAAGACAAAGCATGACAAGACTATATGATTTTGTAGGGATAGCTTTCTTTGCATTGATACTTTGAAAGACATGATTATTTGTTGGGATGCCTAATTATTGATTTCTTTATGTCAAATTATAGACTATTGCTTTGAATTGCTTATGTCTTACACTACTGGAATCCACTTCTTTGCCGTCTGCCACTTCTTTGCCGTCTGCCAGCTGACGGCAAAGAGCCTCTTTGCCATCAGCTTCCATAAAGCGGATGGCAAAGAAAGGGCAGATGGCAAAAAGGCTATTTGCCGTCAGCTGCTTCTTTGATGTCAGCCAGCTGACGGCAAAGAGCTACAAGGCAGACGGCAAAGAGCCAGGTGGGCCCCATAGGGCACGGCGTGGCTAGGTCAGCTTCTTTGCCGTCTGCCTAGTCTTTGCCGTCCGCCTTCTAGACCTTTGCCGTCCGCTGGCGGACGGCAAAGAAAGGGCCCAGCTAACGGCCGTCTCCCCCCTCCTATGCACGCTCTCTGTCTCTCCGGCCCCACCCCCCTCTCTCTCCCCTCTCTCACCCCGCGCCCCCATCTCACTCGCGCCCGCGCCCGCACCGCCGCCGCACGGACGCTGCCGCCGCCCCACCCCACCGCAGCACCACCCCGCCGCCCCGGAGCCCTGCGGCCCCGTCGCCACCACATGTGACATTTTTGCTGCTACTGGCACCCTGAGAAGAGATGCATTTTTAGTGAGCTCCCCCCCCCCCCCCCCCCCCCCCCCCCCCCCCCCCCCCCCCCCCCCCCCCCCCCCCCCCCCCCCCCCCCCCCCCCCCCCCCCCCCCCCCCCCCCCCCCCCCCCCCCCCCCCCCCCCCCCCCCCCCCCCCCCCCCCCCCCCCCCCCCCCCCCCCCCCCCCCCCCCCCCCCCCCCCCCCCCCCCCCCCCCCCCCCCCCCCCCCCCCCCCCCCCCCCCCCCCCCCCCCCCCCCCCCCCCCCCCCCCCCCCCCCCCCCCCCCCCCCCCCCCCCCCCCCCCCCCCCCCCCCCCCCCCCCCCCCCCCCCCCCCCCCCCCCCCCCCCCCCCCCCCCCCCCCCCCCCCCCCCCCCCCCCCCCCCCCCCCCCCCCCCCCCCCCCCCCCCCCCCCCCCCCCCCCCCCCCCCCCCCCCCCCCCCCCCCCCCCCCCCCCCCCCCCCCCCCCCCCCCCCCCCCCCCCCCCCCCCCCCCCCCCCCCCCCCCCCCCCCCCCCCCCCCCCCCCCCCCCCCCCCCCCCCCCCCCCCCCCCCCCCCCCCCCCCCCCCCCCCCCCCCCCCCCCCCCCCCCCCCCCCCCCCCCCCCCCCCCCCCCCCCCCCCCCCCCCCCCCCCCCCCCCCCCCCCCCCCCCCCCCCTTTACCCACCGTTTGCTATCTTTCTCGAGAGAAGCCACTAGTGAAACCTACGCCCCCCAGGTCTTCTTTCTCATATATTTGCCTTGCGATCTACTTTTCCTTTGCGTTTTTATTCAGATCTATTAAACCAAAAATACAAAAATACCTTGCTGCACTTTATTTTATTTGCGACCTATTATTTCAATCTATTACAATTTTGTCCCGTCAACTAGCCATTTCTGGCGCCGTTACCCGAAAGGGATTGACAACCCCTTTAACACGTCGGGTTGCGAGTGGCTGTTATTTGTGTGCAGGGGCTGTTTACGTTTTGTTGCTTGGTTCTCCTACTGGTTCGATACCTTGGTTTCATCACTGAGGGAAATACCTACCGTTGCTATGCTACATCATCCTCTCCTCTTGGGGGAAATACTGACGTAGTCCTAGCAAACATCATCAGCCGTGGAGTGTGCTTGTTGGTGGTGGGGGAGTATAAACTTTACCATTCTGTTTGGGAACCGCCTATAATGTATGTAGCATGGAAGATACCAAGATCTCTTGGTTGTTACGTTGACAATGAAAGTATACCGCTCAAAATATTATTTATCTCTATCTCAAAACTCGAGCTCTGGCACCTCTGCAAATCCCTGCTTCCCTCTGCGAAGGGCCCCCCCCCCCCCCCCCCCCCCCCCCCCCCCCCCCCCCCCCCCCCCCCCCCCCCCCCCCCCCCCCCCCCCCCCCCCCCCCCCCCCCCCCCCCCCCCCCCCCCCCCCCCCCCCCCCCCCCCCCCCCCCCCCCCCCCCCCCCCCCCCCCCCCCCCCCCCCCCCCCCCCCCCCCCCCCCCCCCCCCCCCCCCCCCCCCCCCCCCCCCCCCCCCCCCCCCCCCCCCCCCCCCCCCCCCCCCCCCCCCCCCCCCCCCCCCCCCCCCCCCCCCCCCCCCCCCCCCCCCCCCCCCCCCCCAGCTATCTTACGATCATGCAAAGCAATATGACAAAAAATGCTCAAGTCATGTATATGATGATGATTGAAGTTGCATGGCAATATATCTCGGAATGGCTATGGAAATGCCATAATAGGTAGGTATGGTTGCTGTTTTGAGGAAGATATAAGGAGGCTTATGTGTGATAGAGCGTATCGTATCACGGGGTTTGGATGGACCGGCGAAGTTTGCACCAACCCTCGAGGTGAGAAAGGGCAATGCACGGTACGAAGAGGCTAGCAATGATGGAAGGGTGAGAGTGCGTATAATCCATGGACTAACATTAGTCATAAAGAACTCACATACTTATTGCAAAAATCTATTAGTCATCGAAACAAAGTACTACGCGCATGCTCCTAGGGGGATAGATTGGTAGGAAAACAACAATCGCTCGTCCCCGGCCGCCACTCATAAGGAAGACAATCAATAAATGCCTCATGCTCCAACTTCGTTACATAACGGTTCACCATACGTGCATGATACGGGAATCACAAACTTCAACACAATTATTTCTAAAATCCAAAACTACCCACTAGCATAACTCTAATATCACCATCTTTATATCGCAAAACTATTGCAAGGAATCAAACATATTATATTCAGTGTTCTACAAGTTTTATGTAGGATTTTATGACTAGCCATGTGAATGACCAGTTGCTGTCAACTCTCTAAATAGATATAAGTGAAGCAAGAGAGTTTTAATTATTTCTACAAAAGATATGCCCACACTCTAACAAATATAAGTGAAGCAAAAGAGCATTCTACAAATGACGGTTTTCTATGTGTAGGGAAACAGGCAATCCAAACTTCAAATGATATAAGCGAAGCGCCTGAAGCATTCTATAAAGCCATACCCAAAAGATATAAGTGAAGTGCAATGAGCATTCTATAAATCAACCATGGACTATCTCATACCAGCATGGTGCATCATTCGATAACCTCACATGGGATAATGTTCTAATAATGATGATCATCACACTTTTATTTACTTACAACCCATTATTACAACTCGATACTAGAACAAAAATATGACTATATGAATGCCTATGGCGGTGTACCGGGATGTGCAATGATATAGTGTAGCAATCAAATCAAAAAAATGGACAAGCCATGAAAACATCATGCTAGCTATCTTACGATCATGCAAAGCAATATGACAAAAAATGCTCAAGTCATGTATATGATGATGATTGAAGCCCCCCCCCCCCCCCCCCCCCCCCCCCCCCCCCCCCCCCCCCCCCCCCCCCCCCCCCCCCCCCCCCCCCCCCCCCCCCCCCCCCCCCCCCCCCCCCCCCCCCCCCCCCCCCCCCCCCCCCCCCCCCCCCCCCCCCCCCCCCCCCCCCCCCCCCCCCCCCCCCCCCCCCCCCCCCCCCCCCCCCCCCCCCCCCCCCCCCCCCCCCCCCCCCCCCCCCCCCCCCCCCCCCCCCCCCCCCCCCCCCCCCCCCCCCCCCCCCCCCCCCCCCCCCCCCCCCCCCCCCCCCCCCCCCCCCCCCCCCCCCCCCCCCCCCCCCCCCCCCCCCCCCCCCCCCCCCCCCCCCCCCCCCCCCCCCCCCCCCCCCCCCCCCCCCCCCCCCCCCCCCCCCCCCCCCCCCCCCCCCCCCCCCCCCCCCCCCCCCCCCCCCCCCCCCCCCCCCCCCCCCCCCCCCCCCCCCCCCCCCCCCCCCCCCCCCCCCCCCCCCCCCCCCCCCCCCCCCCCCCCCCCCCCCCCCCCCCCCCCCCCCCCCCCCCCCCCCCCCCCCCCCCCCCCCCCCCCCCCCCCCCCCCCCCCCCCCCCCCCCCCCCCCCCCCCCCCCCCCCCCCCCCCCCCCCCCCCCCCCCCCCCCCCCCCCCCCCCCCCCCTATAATAAAGAAAATCACTACTCTAAGTACTGTTGCAAACCAATTCATATTTTTTTTGCATTGTAGATACTGTAATATAACTTTTCCATGTCTTAATCCACTGATAGAAATCGAAAGTTTCATCAAAACAAGCAAACTATGCATCAAAAACAGAATCTGTCTTAAATAGGACTGTCTGTAGTAATCTGAACATTCACCATACTTCTAGTACTCAAAAAATTCTTGAAAAATTAGGAAAAATAAAAAATTTGTATAGAAAGATATTTCAAAAAAATTCAGAACCGTTTGACGTTCCAGTAAAAAATGTAAAATCATGCACTACAGCCAAAGTTTCTGTTTTGCACCGCACAAACCAACAAGCAATGTATACATCCTAAAGGCAAATCTTGGCACATTATTTTTGTTTTTAAACTTTATAAAAGCACACAACAGAAATAAATGACTCTCTAAAACTTCCGGGTTGTCTCCCTGGCAGCGCTTTCTTTAAAGCCATTAAGCTAGGCATATAGTGCTCAAGTACTGGATCCACCCGGATCCCAAGGTATATCAAAGCCAATTTTAATTAACAATGATTTGTGATTTAGTAGTGAGCACAAAGTAACATATATCATGCAACAACGAAGTCTAACTCTCTTCCTATGCATCAGCATGTCATAAAAGAACAATTCATGCACACATAGTAAAGGCCAATACATAGCATAAGCAGTTTCTTGCAATTTTATCGTGTGTGAAACATAGAGAGGTGGAGATATAGTTCCTCTCTCGTAATAATTGCAAGTAGGAGCAGCAAGCACATGCATATTATATCTATCAAAATCATCATGTGTAGTAGTAAAATGCAACCCATCAATATAATCCTTAATAAGGGCAAAGTTCTCCGATATAGTGTAGTCGGGAGAATTCAATCAAAAAGATAATAGGACTATCATGCGTGGGTGCAATAGCAACAATTTCATGTTTAACATAAGGAACTATAGAAAGTTCATCTCCATAACCGTAATTCATATTGGCATCTTGGCCACAAGCATAGCAAGTATCATCAAAAAGAAATATTTCAAAAGAATCAACGGGATCATAACAATCATCATAGCATTCATCCTTCGGTAAATTCGAAGGGAAATTAAACAATGTATGGGATAAAGAGTTACTCTCATTAGATGGTCGGAACGGGTAATCAATCCGCTCTTCCTCCTTTTGTTCTTCGCTCTCCTCCTCATCTTTTTCATCCAATGAGCTCACAATGTCATTAATTTCTTCTTCCATAGACTCCTGCAAAATATTAGTCTCTTCTCGGACAGCGGAGACTTTCTCAATAAATTCATCAATATCATAATTGTATTTATAATTCTCATAGCAATATTTAAGGATAACTAAATTTTTAGGTCTATAAACTGAATCATCAAAATCTTCAAACTCTTTAGACAAAGATTCAATTTCACATGCACCCTTAAAAGCAACAAATTCTTCTATCCGTTCCACAGCATAGTAATTATATATACCATTAGCATAAGAAGCTAAGGTTTCATTGTCATTAAATTTGCATGAAAAGGGAAGGTGTGGAGCCTTCATCCTAGAGCAACAAGTATAATCATGTCTCAAGCATAGATCTTGAGCATACCAACGCAACATATAGATTTGATCCCATAATAGTTTCCCTTTTTGAGTCAAGCGATAATCCCTAAAGTATTCACGTTGATCCAATGTGTCTCCCATTATATAATTGAATGGGGTTTTCTCAGGATTATTAAAGTAGTGCATAATATTTTTCACATAATGAGCATCGAGGGTTTTAGGAGGTTTCCCATCTCCATGAGTAGCAAGTAAACCTAATTTTTTTGTATTTCGTGTTCCATATCCATAACTAAAGATAGAGAACAACTTAGAACTACAAATAAAAACTACTTAGTGATAAAGCAAACAAGCACACACGAGAATATTCACCCCACGCTATAACTCCCCGGCAACGGCGCCAGAAAAAGGTCTTGATAACCCACAAGTATAGGGGATCAATTGTAGCCTCTTTTGATAAGTAAGAGTGTCGAACCCAACGAGGAGCTAAAGGTAGAACAAATATTCCCTCAAGTTCTATCGACCACTGATACAACTCTACGCACACTTTAACGTTCGCTTTACCTAGAACAAGTATGAAACTAGAAGTACTTTGTAGGTGTTGTTGGATAGGTTTGCAAGATAATAAAGAGCACGTAAATAAAATCTAGGGGCTGTTTAGATAAGGACACAATAAAGTTAGTATAGCGAGTGTGGAAAAGTGGTGGTAGGAGTTGCGAAATTGTCCGTAAGCAATTGACTACTTTACTAGACCGATAGCAAGTTTTATGTGGGAGAGGCCACTGCCAGTATGTCATCCCTGACTTGGAATTCCATGCACTTATGATTGGAACTATTAGCAAGCATACGCAACTACTAACGTTCATTAAGGTAAAACCCAACCATAGCATTAAGATATATTGGTCCCCCTTCAATCCCGTATGCATCAATTTCTATGCTAGGTTGAAGCTTCTGTCACTCTTGCCCTCCAATACATAGTCCTATCAACATACAACTAACCCTATGGTGTGATCCACGCGCGCGCCCATATGATGGGCATCAAAGGACAGCAACAAAACCACAAGCAAATTAAACCAACCATAGCAATTCACCAATTACCGATAGGACAACGAAACTCTACTCAGACATCATAGGATGGCAACACATCATTGGATAATAATATGAAGCATAAAGCACCATGTTCAAGTAGAGGGTACAGCGAGTTGCGGGAGAGTGGACCGCTGTAGATAGATGGGGGAAGGTGATGGAGATGTTGGTGAAGATGACGGAAGTGTTGGTGTAGATTGCAGTGACGATGATGGCCCCGGCGGCGTTTCGGCGCCACCGGGAGAGAGGGGGAGAGAGCCCCCCTTCTTATTCTTCTTCCTTGACCTTCTCCCTAGATGGGAGAAGGGTTTCCCCTTTGGTACTTGGCTTCCATGGCATGGGAGGGGCAAGAGCAACTCTGAGATTGGATCTGTCTCTCTGTCTCTCTCTGTTTCTGCGCTCCCTGATTCTGCACTTTCACCATTTCTTATATTCCCAGAGATCCGTAACTCCGATTGGGCTGAAATTGGACACGATTTTTATCCGGATATTGGCTTTCTTGTGACGAAAGAAGGGCACCAACTGCCTTACGGGGTGGCCACGAGGGTCAGGGTCATGCCCCCTGCCTCGTGGCCCCCTCGGGCATCATCTCGCGTTGATTCTTCTTCCAAAAAATCACATATATTCCAAAAAAATCTCAGTAAGTTTTTATCCCGTTTGGACTCCGTTTGATATGGATTTTCTGCGAAACAAAAAACATGCAACAAACAGGAACTGGCACTGGGCACTGAATCAATATGCTAGTCCTAAAAATAGTATAAAAAGTTGCCAAAAGTATATGAAAGTTGTATAATATTTGCATGGAACAATCAAAAATTATAGATACGACGGAGATGTATCAGAGCCACGGGGAGCGCCATTGGAACCGCTGGATGTCCTGTCTGTGTGTGACGTGAGAGATATAAGGTAAATGGCCACAGGAATAAATGGGGGCCGGGCGGCCTGGATTCTCTGCACGTCCGCATGGCAGTTTTCGCAGCGGGTAACTGCATCGTCGCGCCACGCCCGGCGCAACCGCATGCACACGAATGTGCATGATTGTGTGCCGTCCCCAAACACTGGCAGCGAGCATGGAGGGACGAGGGCAGAGCACCCAGAGGGACGCGAGAGCAGATCATGTGCGGCAGGACGCGAGCAGAGCGCGCCGCGGCTGCCTGAACCGCAAGTAACCACACGTATAGAGCAGTTGAACACGCAGGAAATGGTCGTCGGCCGACAGCTGCGTCGCTGTGTAGAGAGCAGCCGTGTCCTACCACCTCCGTCTAGTCTATAGTCCCCTTTATATTCTGTGCCATACTTTACCCTCAAATTTAATCCACAAAATGTTAATGCAAGTTATAAAAATTATATAATTGGAAACTATGTTCAAATACGAATCCAACTATATAATCTTTGGCGACATGCATTCGTATATTATTAGTTAGATCATACTTATAAACCAGGACGGGGGTATAGTAGGTAATTAAATCGCAAACATTTTTTATTAACCGTGTGTGTACCTGGCCTTTCATCCTCCTCTCGCACATCTTGTCACCCCGCTGCCGCAGACGGCTTACAGCGCAAGCTTGCGCAGCGCGCGAGGGCGTTCTTTTAGCCAAACAGTGGCGCCAATGAATCGTCGGTGAGCCCGTTCCCATGCAACCTCACAGGTTCCCGCGCAAGCTTCCCGCCCAACTCGGTGAAATCCCCCAAAATCCCAATGCTTATCGGCCTACTATAAAAACCCTCATGGCCGTCGAGTCCTGCTTCGCATTTTCCCCTCCCTCCCTCTAGCTTATCTCGTCTGCTTCTCCCACAATCGCTAATGCCACTCCGCCGTCATCAGAGGGCAGCTCCAGCTAGGTGGCTTCACCGCGGCGGCGGCACAGTCCCCGGCATAGTGTAGTGGGCGTGGCGTTCCTGTTGGGTGTGCGCGGAACACCCACCACGCTCCGCTGCTGGTGCTCGTCGGCAGCTATTGCCAGCCGTCGTTGCCGCCACACCACCATCGAAAGCCAGGGCCATCGCCCGCTTCGCCGCTGCGGCCTGAAGGAGGGAGGTGGCCATCGTGGCCGCCACCCCACTACCAGCAACCGTGGCCATCACCCGCTCCGCCACCACGGCCCGAAGGCGGGAGGTGCTGGTCGTGGCCGCCACCCCATCATTGGCCGCCGTGGCCGCCAGCCCACCGTCGACCGCCAGGGTCATCACCCACTCTGCCACCGCCGCCCAAAGGCGGGAGGCGGAGGTGGATGCCCGCACGTGCGTCAGCGACCTTGTGCGCTACACTGAGTTCCTGCGGGAGGAGGAGGAGCGCCTCGTCGAGCATGCAAAGAGCCTTACCGCCGCCGTGGCCGTGGCACATGCCACCTCAGAGGCGAGGAATAAGGAGATCTACGACGAGAACCACGGCTTCGATAGGGGTCATCTAGAGAGGCAGAGGGCGTTCGAGGTGAGCGTCGCTGAAGCTGCAACAGCGGCAGGCACCGTATTGCGGTTGCCCAGCTCGTCGATAGGCTCCTCCTCCTCCGCCTATTACTGAGCGTGCTCGGCAGAGAAGAGGCAGCCAGAAGTAGTACAAAGCCCCTCCGCAGTAGTAATAGTATTTAGGGGCTATTTTGTTCAGTTCATCTGACTATAGATGTGGTGGAACTGTACAACGTACTTAAATTAGCTAGTATATATAGTTGAACTAGCTATTTCAGTACATGGTTGGCAACAATTGGGGAAAAGTTTGGTCGGTTCAGCTGTCGAGTTGAACTATTTGTATAAATTAAGAATGACTGCATAATCTATGAATGAAATCTATGCTTAATTACTGAATTTTAGTTGCAAAAATTAGATACTGCTAGTGATTTTTAGCTTCATATTTCGACAAATCGCAGTGTTACAAGGTTGACAAATAGCAATGTTACTAGATCAACAAATGTCAATCTTTCCAGTTTGACAAATGGCAACATACCCAATATGACAGATGCAAATCGCACCGAATTGTTTGTAAGTGGTAGCACATGGGTCATCGAAAAGAACCGTTTGCGTTGAAGAGATGCACAAATCCTGCTCTCACTTTGCATCATGTCGTCCCGGGGTCCACGGGCGGGGCGAGGGAGGAGGGCAGCTGGCGGCGCTGAGAGGTAGCGTTCGACGGTGGCATCCCATGCTGCTGAATGGGGCGCATGCACGGAGAGGAAGGCGGGCGGCCATGGAAGTCAAAGGGCTCGCTTCCCAGTGAGCTTGCGCAGCGTACAACTCGCAAGCTTCCCGGTGAGCCTGCACATTTGAGGACAGCTTGCACGCCTCTCGATCAGCCTATGCACCGGACTGCGCTCTCACGCCTCCCATTCAGTTAAGGTCAAGCAGCTGTCCGCATGGCACCTCCAACAGCCATTAGAACAAAGACACGTGGCGTCACGTGAATGGTTAACAGAACGCACACGGTTTGTATTATACAAACATTTGAGATATTAAAGTTGCAGCTATTTTTTCAAAATGCCTTTGTTGGCTGTCATTATTCGAGTGCGCCTTATCTCAAAATGGACATGAAAAATACCACAGCATGTCGGGTGCCATTCCATGATAGGATGCCAAGTTTCATGAATTTAAGTCGAGTTTTAGATTTACTAGAATTTAAAAATAAAGTATCTCAATGTTTTGCCGGCAATCAACAGTGCCCTGGTGTTTGACATTCATTCCCATTTCTTTCATGGTACCTAAGCATGCACCCAAGGTCACAAATTTGAATTTTCAACTAATTTATATGCATTAGAGCATGTGCCTGTAGTTCAAATTTGAATTATGCACATGAATGCATAGAAAACTCAGTTAATGTATAAAAATGTCCAAGCGAAACCCGAAAAATCCCAAAAATTGACACAACACTCCTGTTGTTCTATGTTGACACTAGGAAAAAATTTCATCTCGAGAAGAGGCAACGGATATCATTTCGTCCAGAAAGGTGAAACGTTCCCTACCAAAACCATCACACTTGTTGTGAGAAGCGCTGGTTTACGAGAAGCTTATACCCAAACCTGCCCCAAATGGGACAAAAAATTTACCATGGCATGTTGATGCCGCTCCATGATAGCATGCCAAGTTTCATGAATTTCGGACGAATTTTGGATTTACTAGAATTACAAAAGCAAGTACGTCGACGTTTGCTGGAGAGCCACGCTGCCGTGGTGTTCGAATTTCATCCCCATTTCTTGCATGGGACATAAGCATAAACCCATGGACACATATATGATTTTACAACCCAAGTTGGTGCACCGGAGCATGTGCATGTAGTTTAATTTCGAATTGTGCACCTGAAATGGCAAGAAAACCAATTTAATGTATAAAATGTTCAAACGAACCCTAAATAATTCCAATTCTTTTACGACACACATATAGTTGCATGTTCACTGCAGATAAAAGGACCAGCAATTCAAACACCGTCCGTTGCCGCTGTGACTCCATTATGTAATTCAAATCAAGATGAAAAATCAAGTAGATCGCACACAGTTTATTATCACCAACCGTGTGAGATGCAGCACAAAATATCCTGGAACACCGTCGGTGTATATATAGTACGCCTATGGCTTACGCGAGAAGGTGCGTCGGCTACAGTCCACAGCCGGCGTCTCAAGCACACTAGCTCGCTCCCCAAATATTATTTCACTGTTCAATCATCGCCGGTGAAAGATGGGCACGTGGACCCGCATCGCGAGGGCAACTTCGGTGGCCCACTCCGGCGAGAGCGCGGCTGCAGCCGGCATGCGCGTGCTAACAAGGTGCATGAGAGCGGCCACAATCTGCGACCGGGCGGCCAAGGCAGCCCAAACCGCCGCTGTTGCCTCTCAGGTGGCGGCAGCATCATCTGCCTCGGGGATAGCAACTGGCGAGAGCGGCACAGCAGATGGCCGTTTCGCAGCGGCATGTTGATGCCGCTCCATGATAGTATGCCAAGTTTCATGAATTTCAGACGAGTTTTGGATTTACTAGAATTTAAAAACCAGGTATCTCAATGTTGTGCCAGTAATCAACGGTGCCCTGGTGATTGAAATTCATTACCAATTCTTGCATTGGACCTAAGCATGAACTCAAGGAAACAGATTTGATTTTTCAACCAATTTATATGCACTGGAGCATGTGCATGTAGTTCAAATTTGAATTATGAACATAAATGCATTGAAAACTCAATTAATGCATAAAAATGTCCAAACGAACCCTGAAAAATCGCAAAAATTGACACAACACTCCTGTTGTTCTAAGTTGACACGAGAAAAATTTTGAAAGCAATAAGAGGCAATGAATATCGTTTCGTCCCCGAAGGTGGGACGTTCCCTACCGAAACCATCATGATTGTTGTGAGAAGCTCTGGTTTGTGAGAAGCATATACCCAAACCTGCCCCAAATGGGACAAAAAATTTACCACGGCATGTTGATGCCGCTCCATGATAGCATGCCAAGTTTCATGAATTTCAGACGAGTTTTGGATTTACGAGAATTTAAAAACCATGTATCTCAATGTTTTGCCGGTAATCAATGGTGCCCTGGTGTTTGAAATTCATTACCATTTCTTGCATGGGACCTAAGCATGCACCCAAGGACACAGATTTGATTTTTGAACCAATTTATATGCACTGGAGCATGTGCATGTAGTTCAAATTTGAAATATGCACATAAATGCAATGAAAACTCAGTTAATGCATAAAAAATTCCAAACAAACCCGGAAAAATCACAAAAATTGACACAACACTCCTGTTGTTCTATGTTGACACGAGAAATTTTTTGTAAGCAATAAGAGGCAATGGATATCGTTTCGTCCCCATAGTTGGGACGTTCCCTACTGAAACCATCATGCTTGTTGTGAGAAACTCTGGTTTGTGAGAAGCATATACCCAAACCTGCCCCAAATGGGAATTTTTTTACCACGGCATGTTGATGCCGCTCCATGATAGCATGCCAAGTTTCATGAATTTCAGACGAGTTTTGGATTTACTATAATTTAAAAATGAGGTATCTCAATGTTGTGCCGGCAATCAACGGTGCCCTTGTGATTGAAATTCATTACCATTTCTTGCATGGGACCTAAGCTTGCACCCAAGGAAATAGATTTGATTTTTCAACCAATTTATATGCATTGGAGCATGTGCATCTAGTTCAAATTTGAATTATGCACATAAATGCATTGAAAACTCAGTTAATCCATAAAAATGTCCAAACGAACCCCGAAAAATCACAAAAATTGACACAACACTCCTGCAGTTCTATGTTGAAACGAGAAAATTCTTGAAATTAATAAGAGGCGATGGATATCGTTTTGTCCCCAAAGGTGGGACGTTCCCTACCGAAACCATCATGATTGTTGTGAGAAGCTCTAGTTTGTGAGAAGCATATACCCAAACCTGCCCCAAATGGGAAAAAATTACCACGGCATGTTGATGCTGCTCCATGATAGCATGCCAGGTTTCATGAATTTCAGATGAGTTTTGGATTTACTAGAATTTAAAAACCATGTATCTCAATGTTTTGCAGGCAACCAACGGTGCCCTGGTGTTTGAAATTCATTAGCATTTCTTGCATGGGACCTAAGCAGGCACCCAAGGACACATATTTGATTTTTCAACCAATTTATATGCACTGGAGCATGTGCATGTAGTTCAAATTTGAATTATGCACATAAATGCATTGAAAACTCGGTTAATGCATAAAAATGTCTAAACGAACCCCGAAAAATCACAAAAATTGATACAACACTCCTGTTGTTCTATGTTGACACGAGAAATTTTTTGAAAGCAATAAGAGGCAATGGATATCGTTTCGTCCCCAAAGGTGGGACGTTCCCTACCGAAACCATCATGATTGTTGTGAGAAGCTCTGGTTTGTGAGAAGCATATACCCAAACCTGCCCCAAATGGGACAAAAATTTTACCACGGCATGTTGATGCCGCTCCATGATAGCATGCCAAGTTTCATGAATTTTAGACGAGTTTTGGATTTACTAGAATTTAAAAACCAGGTATCTCAATGTTTTGCCGGCAATCAATGGTGCCCTGGTGTTTGAAATTCATTACCATTTCTTGCATGGGACCTAAGCATGCACCCAAGGACACAGATTTGATTTTTGAACCAATTTATATGCACTGGAGCATGTGCATGTAGTTCAAATTTGAATTATGCACATAAATGCATTAAAAACTCAGTTAATGCATAAAAATTTCCAAACAAACCCCGAAAAATCAAAAAAATTGACACAACACTCCTGTTGTTCTATGTTGACACGAGAAATTTTTTGAAAGCAATAAGAGGCAATGGATATCGTTTCGTCCCCAAAGTTGGGACGTTCCCTACTGAAACCATCATGCTTGTTGTGAGAAACTCTGGTTTGTGAGAAGCATATACCCAGACCTTCCCCAAATGGGACAAAAAATTTACCACGACATGTTGATGCTGCTCCATGATAGCATGCCAAGTTTCATGAATTTTAGACGAGTTTTGGATTTACTAGAATTTAAAAACCAGGTATCTCAATGTTTGCGGCCAAGTGACGGTGGCAGGGTGTTTGACATTCATTCCCATTTCTTGCATGGGACCTAAGCAGGCAACCAAGGTCATAGATTTGAATTTTCAACTAATTTATATGCATTAGAGCATGTGCCTGTAGTTCAAATTTGAATTATGCACATGAATGCATAGAAAACTCAGTTAATGTATAAAAATGTCCAAGCGAACCCCGAAAAATCCCAAAAATTGACACAACACTCCTGTTGTTCTATGTTGGCACTAGGAAAAAAAATTTGAAATTGAGAAGAGGCAACGGATATCGTTTCGTCCAGAAAGGTGAAACGTTCCCTACCGAAAGCACACACTTGTTGTGAGAAGCTCTGGTTTATGAGAAGCTTACACCCAAGCCTGCCCCAAATGGGACAAAAAATTTACCACGGCATGTTGATGCCGCTCCATGATAGCATGCCAAGTTTCATGAATTTTGGATGAATTTTGGATTTACTAGAATTACAAAAGCAAGTATGTCGATGTTTGCCGGAGAGCCAGGTGCCGTGGTGTTCAAATTTCAGCCCCATTTCTTGCATGGGACATAAGCATAAACCCATGGACACATATATGATTTTACAACACATGTTGGTGCACCGGAGCATGTGCATGTAGTTTAATTTTGAATTGTGCACCTGAAATGGCTAGAAAACCAATTTAATGTATAAAATGTTCAAACGAACCCTGAATAATTACAATTCTTTTACGACACACATATAGTTGCATGTTCACTGCAGATAAAAGGTCTAGCAATTAAAACACCATCCATTGTCGCTGTGACCCCATTATGTAATTCAAATCAAGATGAAAAATCAAGTAGATCGCACACAGTTTATTATCACCAACCATGTGAGATGCAGCACAAAATATCTTGGAGCACCGTCGGTGTATATATAGTACGCCTATGGCTTACGCTGGAAGGTGCATCGGCTACAGTCCATAGCCGGCGCCTCAAGCACACTAGCTCGCTCCCCAAATATCATTTCACTGTTCAATCGTCGCCGGTGAAAGATGGGCACGTGGACCCGCGTCGTGAGGGCAACTTCGGTGGCCCACTCCAGCGGGAGCGCGGCCGCAGCCGCCATGCGCGTGCTATCAAGGTGCATGAGCGCGGCCGCAATCTGCGACCGGGCGGCCAAGGCAGCCCAAACGGCCGCTTTTGCTTATCATGTGGCGGCAGCAACATTTGTCTCGGGGATAGCAACTGGCGAGAGTGGCACAGTAGATGTCCATTCCGTAGCGGCATGTTGATGCCGCTCCATGATAGTATGCCAAGTTTCATGAATTTCAGATGAGTTTTGGATTTACTAGAATTTAAAAACCAGGTATCGCAATGTTGTGCCGGCAATCAACGGTGCCCTGGTGATTGAAATTCATTACCATTTCTTGCATGGGACCTAAGCATGCACCCAAGGAAACAGATTTGATTTTTCAACCAATTTATATGCAGTGTAGCATGTGCATGTAGTTCAAATTTGAATTATGCACATAAATGCATTGAAAACTCAGTTAATGCATAAAAATGTCCAAACGAACCCCGAAAAATCACAAAAATTGAAACAACACTCTTGTTGTTCTATGTTGACACGAGAAAAATATTGAAAGCAATAAGAGGCAACGGATATCGTTTCGTCCCCAAAGGTGGGACGTTCCCTACCGAAACCATCATGATTGTTGTGAGAAGCTCTTGTTTGTGTGAAGCATATACCCAAACCTGCTCCAAATGGGACAAAAATATTGCCACGGCATGTTGATGCCGCTCCATGATAGCATGCCAAGTTTCATGAATTTCAGACGAGTTTTGGATTTACTAGAATTTAAAAACCAGGTATCTCAAGTTTGTGCCGGCAATCAAAGGTGCCCTAGTGATTGAAATCCATTACCATTTCTTGCATGGGACCTAAGAATGCACCCAAGGAAACAGATTTGATTTTTCGACCAATTTATATGCACTTGAGCATGTGCATGTAGTTCAAATTTGAATTATGCACATAAATGCATTGAAAACTTAGTTAATGCATAAAAATGTCCAAACGAACCCCGAAAAATCACAAAAATGGACACAATACTCCTACTGTTCTATGTTGACACGAGAAAAAATTTGAAAGCAATAAGAGGCAATGGATATCGTTTCGTCCCCAAACGTGGGACGTTCCCTACCGAAACCATCATGATTGTTGTGAGAAGCTCTGGTTTGTGAGAAGCATATACCCAAACCTGCCCCAAATGGGACAAAAATTTTACCCCTCATGTTGATGCCGCTCCATGATAGCATGCCAAGTTTCACGAATTTCAGATGAGTTTTGTATGTACTAGAATTTAAAAACCAGCTATCTCAATGTTTTGTCAGCAATCAATGGTGCCCTGGTGTTTGAAATTCATTACCATTTCTTGCATGGCACCTAAGCAGGCACGCAAGGACACAGATTTGATTTTTCAACCAATTAATCTGCACTGGAGCATGTGCATGTAGTTCAAATTTGAATTATGCACATAAATGCATTGAAAACTCAGTTAATGCATAAAAATGTCCAAACGAACCCCAAAAAATCACAAAAATTGACACAACACTCTTGTTGTTCAATGTTGACACGAGAAATTTTTTTAAAGCAATAAGAGGCAATGGATATCGTTTCGTCCCCAAAGGTGGGACGTTCCCTACCGAAACCATCATGCTTGTTGTGAGAAGCTCTGGTTTGTGAGAAGCTTATACCCAAACCTCCCCAAATGGGACAAAAAATTTACCACGACATGCTGATGCCGCTCCACGATAGCATGCCAAGTTGCATGAATTTCAGACGAGTTTTCGATCTACTAGAATTTAAAAACAGGTATCTCAATGTTTGCGGCCGAGTGACAGTTGCAGGGTGTTTGACATTCATTCCCATTTCTTGCATGGGACCTAAGCAGGCAACCAAGGTCACAGATTGGAATTTTCAACTAAATTATATGCATTAGAACATGTGCCTGTAGTTCAAATTTGAATTATGCACATGAATGCATAGAAAACTCAGTTAATGTATAAAAATGTCCAAGCGAACCCCGAAAAATCCCAAAAATTGACACAACACTCCTGTTGTTCTATGTTGACACTAGGAAAAAAAATTGAAATCGAGAAGAGGCAACGGATATCGTTTTGTCCAGAAAGGTGAAACGTTCCCTACCGTAACCATCACACTTGTTGTGAGAAGCTCTGGTTTATTAGAAGCTTATACCCAAACCTGCCCCAAATGGGACAAAATTTTTACCACGACATGTTGATGCCGCTCCATGATAGCATGCCAAGTTTCATGAATTTTGGACGAATTTTGGATTTACTAGAATTACAAAAGCAAGTACGTCGATGTTTGCCGGAGAGCCACGGTGCCGTGGTGTTCGAATTTCATCCCCATTTCTTGCATGGTACATAAGCATAAACCCATGGACACATATATGATTTTACAACCCATGTTGGTGCACCGGAGCATGTGCATGTAGTTTAATTTTGAATTGTGCACCTGAAATGGCTAGAAAACCAATTTAATGTATAAAATGTTCAAACGAACACTGAATAATTCCAATTCTTTTACGACACACATATAGTTGCATGTTCACTGCAGATAAAAGGTCTAGCAATTCAAACACCGTCCATTGTCGCTGTGACCCCATTATGTAATTCAAATCAAGATGAAAAATCAAGTAGATTGCACACAGTTTATTATCACCAACCGTGTGAGATGCAGCACAAAATATCCTGGAGCATCGTCGGTGTATATAAAGTACACCTATGGCTTACACAAGAAGGTGTGTCGGCTACAGTCCACAGCTAACGTCTCAAGCACACTAGCTCGCTCCCCAAATATCATTTCACTATTCAATCATCGCCGGTGAAAGATGGGCACGTGGACCCGCGTCATGAGGGTAACTTCGGTGGCCCACTCCGGCGAGAGCGCGGTCGTAGCCACCATGCGCGTGCTAACAAGGGGCATGAGCGCGGCCGCAATCTGCGACCGGGCGGCCAAGGCAGCCCAAACGGCCGCTATGGCTTCTCAGGTGGCGGCAGCAACATCTGCCTCGGGGATAGCAACTGGCGAGAGCGGCACAATAGTTGTCTGTTCCACAGCGGCATGTTGATGCCGCTCCATGATAGTGTAGCAACCCGACCTCAGACGGTCAAGTCTCTGTGCTTAAGTGTCATCCCTGGTTCAGTATGCTGACACACATAGTACTCGAGGATTTAGAACAGAGGTAAATCACATGTATAAAGTAACATAAATACTATTACCTCAATCCAAATAGCGGAAGTGACAACAAGGTTGTGGATTCCCATCGACACCAACGGCAAAGTTGAGTGTAGACATCGTAACCCTAATGTACCACTTACTCGTCGTAAAAATCATGCAACATGAGACGTTGCAGCCATATAGGTCAGTACATTGAATGTACTGGCAATTTCACACTGTAGAGCAATGCTGAATAATGGCTATCACTACATGCATATATGGCTGGTGGAGGCTCTGGGTTTAGTTGTGCATAAAGCTAATTTTTCCCCACAACAAAGGAATATATTTTTATTTAACTACAAAGTTTGTTGAAAACATTGAGAAGGTTCCTCCAACTCAATCCCAATTAAAAGTTAACAACCCAACAAATTAATTAAGTAACGTGATGAGATCAACATCATAATTCAAGAACCAGATACTCAAGATGTCCATAACCGAGGACACGGCTAATCATGATTAGTTTGTACACTCTGCAGAGGTTTGCGCACTTTTCCCCACAAGACTCGATCTCCTCCGTTGGATTTCTCGCACTACATGGTGTTTGAGAAACGGATGACCGAGACACAGTATTTCAGAAGCATTAACTATTTACTCTAGGTAGACAGTTACACCTACTTTCCCCTACATCTGCTAGCCTACCACTGAAAGAGGTCATGCAACATACTCAACTATGCCAGAGCCCATAATGGCTTGTGGCTGCACACGAAAGTTTCTGGCATGAATAATCTTATGATCCCTTTGAGCCTGGGTGGCATTCCATAGGATGATCACACGGGTTCCCTGGGATCTCCTAGGACAACACTGGTATATCCCCAGGTGTCCAGGCAAGCCACTGGTATATCCCCAGGGTGCCCCAACCAATCCACCCAGATGTGTATTAAAGTAGCCACCTTAAGTTTCCCTTAGATAATATTACTCTCGCAACTTTCATGAATTCTCTCAAACCAATCCACATCTACAAGCATAGCATAGCAGTATAAGCATAACGTAGAAGTAACTCCTAAGGGTTTGATATAAAGGACAATATGTTCTACCTCATCAACTACTTACCAAAACCCACATATTAATCAGATCCTACTCATGCAATGTTTGAGGGTGAAACTAATGCATAAAAACTGGGTATGAAAGGGATATGATCAAAGTGTGAACTTGCCTCGTACTGTTGATGAAGATGATTCGCACTCATAACTCCTGATAGTTCTACTCGTCACACTCCGGTCAATCTATCGTGAGCAAGCAATTGCATACATAAGCACTCAAGCATAAAATTCGAAGAAAGGATCTCGGAAAACTTTGAAAACAGGCAAATAACTCTTGCAACCAAAAACAATTTCTAATAGTACCAAAATTATGTGAATTTGGCCTTACCAGAAAGTTTAGGTCAAGAGCTTCAATATGCAAAAAGAATCAACTAAATCGGAGTTGTAAAACTCAAGTTATGAACAAAAGAAGTTTGAATTCAAATCTGTTTGAAATCAAATGTTATACTTTCAAAAACATTCTTAAGTTGGTTATCTGGATAGAGGGGATCATAACGAAGAAGTGGGCATTGGTTTCGGTGGATTTGGACAAACGGTGTAAAAGTTGTGAGAGTTTTAAGAACAGGGACTAATCTGTGAAGAAAAATAACTACAAATAGGTCCCTAGACACGTGGCAGATTTATACAGGCCGAAACCGTTCGTTACAGAGCTTATCGAGCGAACGTTCATAAATTAGAAGAAAACGGTTGGAAAAGAAAAAAATCCTAGATCTAATCTGAGTCGTTAATCTTCGATCTAACGGACGAGGGGAGCCCGGGGCTTACCGCTGCGGCGGCGGCGAAGTCCGGTGACGTGGGACGGTGGCGGCGGCTCGGCAACGGTCGGAGCGGTGGCTCTGGTCATCAGGGAAAGCGGCGAAGAGCACGGGGAGGGGCGGCGTGGCGAGGCAGATGCAGCGGTGGGGTCAGCGGCACTCGGGGGCGTCGGAACCGAGCGGGCGGCGGCGGCAGATCTCGTCGGAGGCGGGAGCTCCGGTGAGGGCGGCGGTTGCGACGGAGGAGGAGGAGAGACGAGAGAGCTGGGAGGTGTGGATTTAGAGGAGGGAGGCGGCGTCGGCTTGCGTGGTGGAGGGGCAAGGGGAGGCCGACTCGGCCACGGCGGTGGCCGGCGAGTCGTGCGGCGGCGGGTCTCCGAGCGGAGCTCGGGGACGAGCGGGCGAGGGCGTGGGCCGGCTGGGCCGTGGCCTGGCGAGCTGGGCCGGCCCGGTCCGGTCGGTCCGAAATTTGTTTTTTTTTTTAACAGAGAGAAAAAGAAAAGAAAATAGAAACAAAATAAAATATTAAATAGGCATATTATATATCAAAAATTTCAGAAAAAGATTTTCTACAACGTGAACATTTTTCTAAAGTCAAATAAAATCCGCACAATTTTAAATAAAGCAAAGAGTGCCACTGTTGCAATAAAACCCAATAAAAATCATTTTAAAAATACCAAAATAAATTCAAATTTATTTCTCTCCAATTTTCTAATGTAGGGAATCATTTTACCCTAATTTCCATATATTTTATTTTTTGAGAAAAATAATTTGAATAAAACCCAAATAACTCCAAATTGAAAATAATTTCAAAGGGACTTTTAAATTTAATTCTTTTAAACTCCCAACTCATATTTCATATGTTTTGAAGAAGTCATTTTATCTTCTCTCATGAAAATCATTGAGTTTCTTAAAGTTTCTAAATTGGAAAATATTTCCAAATAAAATTCAAATCTTTTCGAAACCCTTTTTATTTATTTAAATGGAAGAAGTCATGTCATCTTCTCTCCAGGGTTTTATGGTGAAAAGAATTTGAATTCATGGAGATCATAAAATGCAAAATGAAAGTTTGGGAAAGTCCTTTTATTCCCTCTCATTTAACTTTCAAAAGTTTCAAATTCACTCACCTTCAGTCAATCAACCACACAACAATCAAACAAACAATCAAAACTATTAATTTAATATAACATTCCAAAATTTAGAATTTTGGGATGTTACAAACCTACCACCCTTAAAATGAATCTCGTCCTCGAGATTCGGAGAGGCTAGAAAGAAATAGGTTAGGTTCGGGGTCTTCTCAAAATACATCGATCGTCTCCGGAGGTCTGGGGTGCTACCACCCTTAGAAACATGGTTACGGTTCCATCAAAACTTATATACTCCACCCTTTTTGTTGACAGGGTCGGTCTTCTCATATTCTCGAGAAAATTCCTTCTCTGGGCTCTTCCGGTAGTGGCATAACCTTTACCGCAATTCTTCTGTCCTTTCATCTTGATAAGGTTCTTTTGTGACTGGGTCTTCTGAGTTGACGGGTCTGGCGCCAATACTAAACAACTATCGATATCTCATGGTGGTCAACAATTTATGGTTTCTCTTGCAGAAAATGGGTCTGGGCTTCATTCTCACCGTATGACCTACGATTGGCAACAGCTTCCTAGTACAAGGGAAAAATGTCATACCATTCTAAGGTTTAAACAAGGTTTTGATCATCGTCACTCTACTATAGGAAAGTCACTCAGATTTACCATCCCATACAGCAAAGCGAATGATAAGAGTAAGTCGGTATGGTGATCAATCCATCCCACACCCAAATCATTACCTTGTATACGGTTTAGCGAATCTCGCATTCTAACACTCGGTCATCCTCACAAGCATTGCAGAATTTCTCTTGTCGATGAACTAAGTTTGGAAAAATTCATTGATTCTGCAGGCCAAAAAAAATCTATCGTACCTTCACAACTCTCAGGTTTTGTGTAAACTCCTATACGGTCGTCTGTTGATAAAGGCATATCCTCTTCCAGGGTTTTTCCTTCAGTAAGAGTGTGCTTGCTTCTTGGCAGGTCCTGGGGCCTATGGGTAATGAGCCCATCTCATCACTTGTAAACTTTGAACTCATCATCGGGGCAACTGATCATTATTCCAACATCTAGCTTCCTAACATTCTTAAATCCAACCAATTGTACTATCTCCCTTCCTTCTATTGGTACCAAACTAAGATGTGATTACTCAAACTCATCATGGAGTTACAATTGCTCCAAATTACCAACATTCTACCTCCTTTATATCCAATAGTACTTCATCCCATCATATTCTTGGGGTATCCCACATATCAAGATAAAACTTATACTTATGAAGTCCACTCCATGGAACATCATTATCCTTTCCAGGGGTCAAATCTCCTCACAGGGTACTACCACCCTTGAAATGCACAAATTCATCCATAGACCATATTTCTCATATCCTCGAAAATGGTCAAAATCTTTCTTCATAGAATAACAACTCATAAAATCCAAATCAGTACCAAATGATGCTATCTTCATTTATTCTCAAATTATTACAATCTCCTGCATTTCCATCACATGCCTCAACACCTCAATATAAAAGAACTGTTCTCACTACTACTACTATATTTCTTTTTCGACACCACTATTTGGCACAAGCCTCCTTCTTAGTGGGACAATCCCTGGCAAAGTGCCCTGCTTCATTACAACGAAAACATATTACTTCTGACAAGTCTCGAGGTTTCCTTTTTGGGCAACCTCTGAAGTAGTACCCTGACTACTTGCACCTAAAACAGGTGATATGACTCAGGTCCTTCCTGGAATCCAATCTACTTCTCTTCCTGGACTTTTCCGTTCCAACCAGTGCTTCTATTTCTTGTGGGTCATACTCTATTTCCTCTGTCGGGAATTCTACTAGATCCCTATTCAAACAATTATGGGAGATGTGTCCTTCTTCACCACATAAATAGCAAGACTTGGTGCAAGGTCTAATTGGTTCTTCTTTAGGTGTGTCCTCCACCTCTTCCTTCATCACAGGTTCTTCTAAAATTTCCATGAGGGCTCCTTTCATTACTTCTTTCTTCTGTTGCATAATTCGTTGTACCATGGGGTAAATGTGACACTGAGCGGGGTAGTGGGTAGTCCCTTCACATAAGAAACAAGTAATCTTCCTAGTTGGGCATTCTTCAGCTGAGTGACTTTCTTCACAATTTGGGCATTCATCCTTGTGTTCCTTATGGTTGTGTCCTATTTCTCCACAGAGCTTGCATGCACAAGGTTTCTTCATATCATTTCCATAAGGCTTCAATTTCTGGGACATAAACCGAGACTTTGGCAAGGTCAACTTAAATTCTTTCCAAGTGGTTTCTCCTTGCCATCCATTGATGGTTTGGTACATACTCCACCAAATAGCAGCACCTCTTTCAAAGCACTGAAGAGCATGCTGGGCCATATCCTTTCCGGCTATAGTGTTATTCTTCATGTGATCCTCCATGTTCTGAGTCCATTGGTCTGTCTCCAATTGACTCATCGGTCCAGAAAATATGGGTTCATCTCCATTCCTCCTCTATTGGGTCCATGGGTTTTGGGGTGAGATGAGAGAGATAGAGAGGGATACACACAATACAAACAATAGTTTCGAAAAGACAGATTTTATTTTGTGGCTGTCGGAAAAACATCAAACAAATGACAGCTCACAATCGTCGCATCTAACGTAGGTGTATAACAGGGGTTTGGCCTTCTAAAGGTCAATAAATCTTCAAAGTCATCAAACTCTTCAAGTCTTGTTCATGTCTCTGATGGCTTCTTTCGATCATGTTTGCCCTTCTCAAGTTCTTTTGCCAGGTCATCTCTGTTGATGCGAGGTCTCTCGTGACGTCCTTTAATATTTTGGAGTTCCGTTCCAAACTTCTGGGTTTCAACATCCTTGGCATGAACCATGGTCCTACTGTCCTTCAGTTCCTATCGAATCTCCAGTATCTCGAGGTTTTGCTCCTCCCGATTGGCTACTTTCTGCTTCTGGGTCCTGAGTTCTTCATGAAATACTTCCTTGTCAAATACGGCTTAATAAAGGTCCATCTTAAAATCCTTGATGTAATGCTCCAGATCCTGGCGATACACCAGCTAAGTTTAAAACTGCATCCTTTGCTGACAGATGCCCCATCAGCCTTCTACCATCCAATCATTCCGAAGAAATGCTTGTTTAACTCAGCACGGTGACCATAGCATCAGCGGGTGATAACATCATGGATAGCCGTGTTTCTGCTCTTGTCATTTCCATGAGCTATCATTCCATAGTTGATATCTCCTGCCTTAGGGTTTTTCTTGACAAAATCTTTGAGTTCTAACTCTCCATGTTTCGATCTTTCCCCGTTATACCTTGATCTCGGGTATTGACAGCTTCCATAGTCTGCCAAGTTCCATAAGGGTAGCCTTCCTAGGTCATACAAATCTGGGAATTCTTCAGAGCCTTTAAATTCTCCTAGTCTTCAGAGTCTTCAACCGTTGTAGTTTCCATTATTACAATGTACGGTAAAATCCTCTTTATTCCAAAGTGGTCTTAGTTGTTCGATATCTTGTACTTCTTGGAGTGGTCCCATCAGTCGAATCCTCGTATGGTCAAAAGGGGAAAAGGGGTATAGTCCAACTAAAAGGGAAATTTGATAAAGCTCAGAAAAGAGGAGAGGTAAAAGATCTTTTTGAAAAAGAGGTTGTAGAGAAAATCTTTCCTATGGGCTTGCCAGTTTCTAGGGGTCATGTCCTACAGTCAACATGTGCTCTGATACCATCTTGTAGCGACCCGACCTCAGACGGTCAAGTCTTTGTGCTTAAGTGTCATCCCTGGATCGGTATGCTGACACACACAGTACTCAAGGATTTATAACAGAGGTAAATCACATGTATAAAGTAACAAGGTTGTGGATTCCCATCGACACCAATGGCAAAGTTGAGTGTAGACATCGTAACCCTAACGTATCACTTACTCATCGTAAAAATCCTGCAACATGAGACGTTGCAGCCATATAGGTCAGTACATTGAATGTACTGGCAATTTCACACTGTAGATCAATGCTGAATAATGGCTATCACTACATGCATATATGGCTGGTGGAGGCTCTGGGTTTAGTTTTGCATAAAGCTAATTTTTCCCTACAACAAAGGAATATATTTTTATTTAACTACAATGTTTGTTGAAAACATTGAGAAGGTTCCTCCAACTCAATCCCAATTAAAAGTTAACAACCCAACAAATTAATTAAGTAATGTGATGAGATCAACATGATAATTCAAGAACCAGATACTCAAGATGTCCATAACCGGGGACACGGCTATTCATGATTAGTTTGTACACTCTGCAGAGGTTTGTGCACTTTTCCCCACAAGACTCGATCTCCTCCGTTGGATTTCTTGCACTACATGGTGTTTGAGAAACGGATGACCGAGACACAGTTTTTCAGAAGCATTAACTCTTTATCTGGGTAGACAGTTACACCTACTTTCCCCTACATCTGCTAGCCTACCACTGAAAGAGGTCATGCAACATACTCAACTATGCCAGAGCCCATAATGGCTTGTGGCTGCACATGGAAGTTTCTAGCATGAATAATCTTATGATCCCTTTGATCCTGGGTGGCATTCCATAGGATGATCACATGGGTTCCCCGGGATCTCCTAGGACAACACTGGTATATCCCCAGGTGTCCGGGCAAGCCACTAGTATATCCCCAGGTGTCCGGGCAAGCCACTGGTATATCCCCAAGGTGCCCCAACCAATCCACCCAGATGTGTATTAAAGTAGCCACCTTAAGTTTCCCTTTGATAATATTACTCTCGCAACTTTCATGAATGCTCTCAAACCAATCCACGTCTACAAGCATAGCATAGTAGTATAAGCATAACGTAGAAGTAACTCCCAGGGGTTTGATATAAAAGACAATAGGTTCTACCTCATCAACTACTTCCCAAAACCCACATATTAATCAGATCCTACTCATGCAATGTTTGAGGGTGAAACTAATGCATAAAAACTGGGTATGAAAGGGATATGATCAAAGTGTGAACGTGCCTCGTACTGTTAATGAAGATGATTCACACTCATAACTCCTGATAGTTCTACTCGTCACACTCCGGTCAATCTATCATGAGCAAGCAATTGCATACATAAGCACTCAAGCATAAAATTCGAAGAAAGGATCTCGGAAAACTTCAAAAAACAGGCAAATAACTCTTGCAACCGAAAACAATTTCTAACAGTACCAAAAATATGTGAATTTGTCCTTATCAGAATGTTTAGGTCAAGAGCTTCGATATGCAAAAAGAATCAACTAAATCGGAGTTGTAAAACTCAAGTTATGAACAAAAGAAGTTTGAAATCAAATCTGTTTGAAATCAAATTTTACACTTTCAAAAACATGCTTAAGTTGGTTATCTCGATAGAGGGGATCGTAATGAAGAAGTGGGCATTGGTTTCGGTGGATTTGGACAAACAGTGTAAAAGTTGTGAGAGTTTTAAGAACATGGACTAATCTGTGAAGAAAAATAACTGCAAATAGGTCCTTGGACACGTGGCAGATTTATACAGGCCGAAACCGTTCGTTACAGAGCTTATCGAGCGAACGTTCATAAATTAGAAGAAAATGGTTGGAAAAGAAAAAAAAACCTAGATCTAATCTGAGCCGTTGATCTTCGATCTAACGGACGAGGGGAGCCCGGGACTTACCGCGACGGCGGCGGCGAAGTCCGGCGACGCGGGACGGCGGCGGTGACTCGGCAATGGTCGGAGCGGTGGCTCTGGTCATCGGGGAAAGTGGCGAAGAGCACGGGGAGGGGCAGCGTGGCGAGGCGGATGCAGCGGTGGAGTCGGCGGCGCTCGGGGGCGTCGGAACCGAGCGGGCGGCGGCGGCAGATCTCGTCGGAAGCGGGAGCTCCGGTGAGGGCGGCGGTTGCGACGGGGGAGGAGGAGAGAAGAGAGAGCTGGGGGGTGCGGATTTATAGGAGGGAGGCGGCGTCGGCTTGCGTGGTGGAGGGGCAAGGGGAGGCCGACTCGGCCACGGCGGTAGCCGGCGAGTCGTGCGGCGGCGGGTCTCCGAGCGGAGCTCGGGGACGAGCGGGCGAGAGCGTGGGCCGGCTGGGCCGTGCCTGGCGAGTTGGGCCGGCCCGGTCCGGTCGGTCCGAAATTTGTTTTGTTTTTTTAACAGAGAGAAAAAGAAAAGAAAATAGAAATAAAATAAAATATTAACTAGGCATATTATATATCAGAAATTTCTGAAAATGATTTTCTACAACGTGAACATTTTTCTAAAGCAAAATAAAATCCGCACAAATTTAAATAAAGCAAAGAGTGCTACTGTTGCAATAAAACCCAATAAAAATCATTTTGAAAATACCAAAATAAATTCAAATTTATTTCTCTCCAATTTTCTAATGTAGGGAATCATTTTACCCTAATTTCCATACATTTTATTTTTGGAGAACAATAATTTGAATAAAACCCAAATAACTCCAAATTGAAATTAATTTCAAAGGGACTTTTAAATTTAATTCTTTTAAACTCCCAACTCATATTTCATATGTTTTGAAGAAGTCATTTTATCTTCTCTCATGAAAATCATTGAGTTGCTTAAAGTTTCTGAATTGGAAAATATTTCCAAATAAAATTCAAATCTTTTCGAAACCCTTTTCATTTATTTAAATGGAAGAAGTCATGTCATCTTCTCTCTAGGGTTTTGTGGTGAAAAGAATTTGAATTCATGGAGATCATAAAATGCAAAATGAAAGTTTGGGAAAGTCCTTTTATTCCCTCTCATTTAACTTTCAAAAGTTTCAAATTCACTCACTTTCAGTCAATCAATCACACAACAATCAAACAAACAATCAAAACTATTAATTTAATATAACATTCCAAAATTTAGAATTTTGGGATGTTACACATAGTATGCCAAGTTTCATGAATTTCAGACGAGTTTTGGATTTACTAGAATTTAAAAACCTGGTATCTCAATGTTGTGCCGGCAATCAACGGTGCCCTGGTGATTGAAATTCATTACCATTTCTTGCATGGGACCTAAGCATGCACCCAATGAAACATATTTGATTTTTCAACCAATTTATATGCACTGGAGCATGTGCATGTAATTCAAATTTCAATTATGCACATAAATGCATTGAAAACTCAGTTAATTCATAAAAATGTCCAAACGAACTCCGAAAAATCAAAAAAATTGACACAACACTCTTGCTGTTCTATGTTGACGCGAGAAATTTTTTGAAAGCAATAAGAGGCAATGGATATCGTTTCGTCCCTAAAGGTGGGATGTTCCCTACCGAAACCATCATGATTGTTGTGAGAAGATCTGGTTTTTTAGAAGCATATACCCAAACCTACCCCAAATGGGACAAAATTTTTACCACGACATGTTGATGCCGCTCCTTGATAGCATGCCAAGTTTCATGAATTTCAGACGAGTATTGGATCTACTAGAAATTAAAAACCAAGTATCTCAAAGTTGTGCCGGCAATCGACGGTGCCCTGGTGATTGAAATTCATTACCATTTCTTGCATGGGACCTAAGCACCCCCCCCCCCCCCCCCCCCCCCCCCCCCCCCCCCCCCCCCCCCCCCCCCCCCCCCCCCCCCCCCCCCCCCCCCCCCCCCCCCCCCCCCCCCCCCCCCCCCCCCCCCCCCCCCCCCCCCCCCCCCCCCCCCCCCCCCCCCCCCCCCCCCCCCCCCCCCCCCCCCCCCCCCCCCCCCCCCCCCCCCCCCCCCCCCCCCCCCCCCCCCCCCCCCCCCCCCGCCCTTCGGCGACATACTGAATTCATTAAAGTCTCTCTCCTTGTCAGGAGAGTCCTGGCCGAACTATGTCCGGCAGGATTGGGATGCGGATGACGAAGAAATTCGCCGCCCACCCACCACCCACTTAGTAGCCACCCCCCCCCCCCCCCCCCCCCCCCCCCCCCCCCCCCCCCCCCCCCCCCCATGGACGACGATGCAGGAGACGAACAGGAACCACTGCCCACAGGGCACTGGACGCCCACTTCATCACATGACGTATACATGGTGGACACACCAAAAGAAGACGACGACGAGGAACGGAAGGACGCAACGAAGGGTTGTCCCCTCGAGAAGCAGTCAAAGCGGCGGCGTAAGCGCCGCTCCAAATCCCGCCTCGGCAGAAACAACGATCATATAGACCCAGCGTTAGAGCAGGGTGAACCATCGCCGGACCCCCCCCCCCCCCCCCCCCCCCCCCCCCCCCCCCCCCCCCCCCCCCCCCCCCCCCCCCCCCCCCCCCCCCCCCCCCCCCCAGACACCCGGAGCAACAGAATGCCCGTCAAAGGCTTGTTGCCACCGCGAGGAGTCTAAAAAAGCAGAAGCAAAGACTCAAGGCTGCACAAGACACACTCGGAATCAGATGGAGCAAAGTACTCACCCCCCCCCCCCCCCCCCCCCCCCCCCCCCCCCCCCCCCCCCCCCCCCCCCCCCCCCCCCCCCCCCCCCCCCCCCCCCCCCCCCCCCCCCCCCCCCCCCCCCCCCCCCCCCCCCCCCCCCCCCCCCCCCCCCCCCCCCCCCCCCCCCCCCCCCCCCCCCCCCCCCCCCCCCCCCCCCCCCCCCCCCCCCCCCCCCCCCCCCCCCCCCCCCCCCCCCCCCCCCCCCCCCCCCCCCCCCCCCCCCCCCCCCCCCCCCCCCCCCCCCCCCCCCCCCCCCCCCCCCCCCCCCCCCCCCCCCCCCCCCCCCCCCCCCCCCCCCCCCCCCCCCCCCCCCCCCCCCCCCCCCCCCCCCCCCCCCCCCCCCCCCCCCCCCCCCCCCCCCCCCCCCCCCCCCCCCCCCCCCCCCCCCCCCCCCCCCCCCCCCCCCCCCCCCCCCCCCCCCCCCCCCCCCCCCCCCCCCCCCCCCCCCCCCCCCCCCCCCCCCCCCCCCCCCCCCCCCCCCCCCCCCCCCCCCCCCCCCCCCCCCCCCCCCCCCCCCCCCCCCCCCCCCCCCCCCCCCCCCCCCCCCCCCCCCCCCCCCCCCCCCCCCCCCCCCCCCCCCCCCCCCCCCCCCCCCCCCCCCCCCCCCCCCCCCCCCCCCCCCCCCCCCCCCCCCCCCCCCCCCCCCCCCCCCCCCCCCCCCCCCCCCCCCCCCCCCCCCCCCCCCCCCCCCCCCCCCCCCCCCCCCCCCCCCCCCCCCCCCCCCCCCCCCCCCCCCCCCCCCCCCCCCCCCCCCCCCCCCCCCCCCCCCCCCCCCCCCCCCCCCCCCCCCCCCCCCCCCCCCCCCCCCCCCCCCCCCCCCCCCCCCCCCCCCCCCCCCCCCCCCCCCCCCCCCCCCCCCCCCCCCCCCCCCCCCCCCCCCCCCCCCCCCCCCCCCCCCCCCCCCCCCCCCCCCCCCCCCCCCCCCCCCCCCCCCCCCCCCCCCCCCCCCCCCCCCCCCCCCCCCCCCCCCCCCCCCCCCCCCCCCCCCCCCCCCCCCCCCCCCCCCCCCCCCCCCCCCCCCCCCCCCCCCCCCCCCCCCCCCCCCCCCCCCCCCCCCCCCCCCCCCCCCCCCCCCCCCCCCCCCCCCCCCCCCCCCCCCCCCCCCCCCCCCCCCCCCCCCCCCCCCCCCCCCCCCCCCCCCCCCCCCCCCCCCCCCCCCCCCCCCCCCCCCCCCCCCCCCCCCCCCCCCCCCCCCCCCCCCCCCCCCCCCCCCCCCCCCCCCCCCCCCCCCCCCCCCCCCCCCCCCCCCCCCCCCCCCCCCCCCCCCCCCCCCCCCCCCCCCCCCCCCCCCCCCCCCCCCCCCCCCCCCCCCCCCCCCCCCCCCCCCCCCCCCCCCCCCCCCCCCCCCCCCCCCCCCCCCCCCCCCCCCCCCCCCCCCCCCCCCCCCCCCCCCCCCCCCCCCCCCCCCCCCCCCCCCCCCCCCCCCCCCCCCCCCCCCCCCCCCCCCCCCCCCCCCCCCCCCCCCCCCCCCCCCCCCCCCCCCCCCCCCCCCCCCCCCCCCCCCCCCCCCCCCCCCCCCCCCCCCCCCCCCCCCCCCCCCCCCCCCCCCCCCCCCCCCCCCCCCCCCCCCCCCCCCCCCCCCCCCCCCCCCCCCCCCCCCCCCCCCCCCCCCCCCCCCCCCCCCCCCCCCCCCCCCCCCCCCCCCCCCCCCCCCCCCCCCCCCCCCCCCCCCCCCCCCCCCCCCCCCCCCCCCCCCCCCCCCCCCCCCCCCCCCCCCCCCCCCCCCCCCCCCCCCCCCCCCCCCCCCCCCCCCCCCCCCCCCCCCCCCCCCCCCCCCCCCCCCCCCCCCCCCCCCCCCCCCCCCCCCCCCCCCCCCCCCCCCCCCCCCCCCCCCCCCCCCCCCCCCCCCCCCCCCCCCCCCCCCCCCCCCCCCCCCCCCCCCCCCCCCCCCCCCCCCCCCCCCCCCCCCCCCCCCCCCCCCCCCCCCCCCCCCCCCCCCCCCCCCCCCCCCCCCCCCCCCCCCCCCCCCCCCCCCCCCCCCCCCCCCCCCCCCCCCCCCCCCCCCCCCCCCCCCCCCCCCCCCCCCCCCCCCCCCCCCCCCCCCCCCCCCCCCCCCCCCCCCCCCCCCCCCCCCCCCCCCCCCCCCCCCCCCCCCCCCCCCCCCCCCCCCCCCCCCCCCCCCCCCCCCCCCCCCCCCCCCCCCCCCCCCCCCCCCCCCCCCCCCCCCCCCCCCCCCCCCCCCCCCCCCCCCCCCCCCCCCCCCCCCCCCCCCCCCCCCCCCCCCCCCCCCCCCCCCCCCCCCCCCCCCCCCCCCCCCCCCCCCCCCCCCCCCCCCCCCCCCCCCCCCCCCCCCCCCCCCCCCCCCCCCCCCCCCCCCCCCCCCCCCCCCCCCCCCCCCCCCCCCCCCCCCCCCCCCCCCCCCCCCCCCCCCCCCCCCCCCCCCCCCCCCCCCCCCCCCCCCCCCCCCCCCCCCCCCCCCCCCCCCCCCCCCCCCCCCCCCCCCCCCCCCCCCCCCCCCCCCCCCCCCCCCCCCCCCCCCCCCCCCCCCCCCCCCCCCCCCCCCCCCCCCCCCCCCCCCCCCCCCCCCCCCCCCCCCCCCCCCCCCCCCCCCCCCCCCCCCCCCCCCCCCCCCCCCCCCCCCCCCCCCCCCCCCCCCCCCCCCCCCCCCCCCCCCCCCCCCCCCCCCCCCCCCCCCCCCCCCCCCCCCCCCCCCCCCCCCCCCCCCCCCCCCCCCCCCCCCCCCCCCCCCCCCCCCCCCCCCCCCCCCCCCCCCCCCCCCCCCCCCCCCCCCCCCCCCCCCCCCCCCCCCCCCCCCCCCCCCCCCCCCCCCCCCCCCCCCCCCCCCCCCCCCCCCCCCCCCCCCCCCCCCCCCCCCCCCCCCCCCCCCCCCCCCCCCCCCCCCCCCCCCCCCCCCCCCCCCCCCCCCCCCCCCCCCCCCCCCCCCCCCCCCCCCCCCCCCCCCCCCCCCCCCCCCCCCCCCCCCCCCCCCCCCCCCCCCCTATTACGTTATGCTTATAGTGCCATGCTATGCTCGTAGACGTGGATTGGGTTTGAGAGTATTTCATGATAGATGTGAGATTGTCAATTAATGGTTTACTTAAGGTGGCAACTTTAACACACATCTGGGTGGACTGAGACACCTGGGTATTCCAGCGATTGCCTGTCTAGGCACCTGGGTAGACCAAGATTGCCTATTTTTTTATGGACCGCCACCCAGGCTCAAAGGGATCATGAGCTTATTCATACTAGAAACTTCCGTGTGCAGCCACAAGCTATTATGGGCTCTAGCTTAGTTGATTAAGTCGTGCGAACTCTTACAGGGTAGACTAGCAGATGTAGGGGAAAGTAGGTGTAACGGTATATCCATCGTAAGGTGCTAGCGCTTCTGAAAGACTATGTCTCGGTCATCCGTTTCTCAAACATCGTGTAGTGCGAGAAAGCAAACGGAGGCGATCGAGTCTTGTGGGGAAAAGTGCGCAAACCTCTGCAGAGTGTATAAACTAATCATGATTAGGCGTGTCCCCGGTTATGGACATCTTGAGTATTTAGTACCTGGATTATCATGTGAATCTCAACATGTTACTCTAAAATTTTAATTTTGCTGGGTTTAATGATGTTACTTAATTGGGATTGAGAATGCTGTCAACCATTCTCAATGTTCAACAACCACCATGATAGTTAAATAAAATTTATTCCTTTCCCCCCCCCCCCCCCCCCCCCCCCCCCCCCCCCCCCCCCCCCCCCCCCCCCCCCCCCCCCCCCCCCCCCCCCCCCCCCCCCCCCCCCCCCCCCCCCCCCCCCCCCCCCCCCCCCCCCCCCCCCCCCCCCCCCCCCCCCCCCCCCCCCCCCCCCCCCCCCCCCCCCCCCCCCCCCCCCCCCCCCCCCCCCCCCCCCCCCCCCCCCCCCCCCCCCCCCCCCCCCGCCGTTGGTGTTGATGGGAATCCACAACCTTGTTACTTCCGCTATTGTATTTGAGGTAATAGTATTTACGTTACTTTATATATGTGATTTACCTCTGTTATAAATCCTCGAGTACTGTGTGTGTTAGCATACCGATCCAGGGATGAGACTTAAGCACAGAGACTTGATCCATTCGGGTCGGGTCACTACAAGATGGTATCAGAGCACATGTTGACTGTAGGACGTGACCCTAGAAACTGGCAAGCCCATAGCAAAGATTTTTCTCTACAACTTTCCCTTTCAAAAAGATCTTTTACCTCTCTTCTCTTCCGAGCTTATTCAAAAATTTCCTTTTTAGTGAGACTGTACCCCTTGCCCCTTTTGTCCACACGAAGATTCGACTGACGAGACCACTCCAAGAAGTACAAGATATCGGACAACTAAGACCACTTCAGAATGAAGAGTATTTTTCGTGCATCTGAATAATGGAAACTACAATGGTTGAAGACCCAAGACAAGTAGAATTTGAAGGCTCTGAAGAATTCCCAGATTTGTATGACCTAGGAAGGCTACCCTTATGGAACTTGGCAGACTATGGAAGTTGTCAATACCCGAGATCAAGGTGTATCGGAGAAAGACTGAAACAAGGAGCATGAGAACTCAAAGTTTTGTCAAGAAAACCCTAAGGCAGGAGATATTAATTATGAAAGATAGCTCATGGCAATGACAAGGGCAGAAACACGTCTACCCCTGATGATATTGCTCATTGATGCTATTGTCACCATGCTGAGTTAAGGATGCAATTTTAACCTTAGCTGGTGTATCACCAGGATTTGGAGTGTTACAACAAGAAGTTAAGATGGACCTACAAGAAGCAGTATTTTGACAAGGGAGTATTTCATGGGCAACTCAGGACCCTGAAGATGAGAGTAGCCAAGCTGGAGGAGCAAAACCTCGAGAAACCGGAAATTTGTTAGGAATTAGACCATGGTTCATGCCAAGGATGTTGAAACCTAGAAGTTTGAAATGCAACTCTGGAATATTAAAGGATGTCACGAGAGATTTCACGTCAACGGAGATGATCTGGCAAAAGAACTGGAGAAAGACAAGCATGATTGGAAGAAGCCATCAGAGGCATGAACAAGGCTTGAAGAGTTTGGAGACGTTGAAGATTTATTAACCTTTAGAAGACCAAACCCCTGTTATATACCTACGTTGGATGCAACGTTTTTGGGCTGTCATTTGTTTGATGTTTTTTCCGACAGCCACAATAAAATTTGTCTTTTCAAAACTTTTCTTTGTATTGTGTGTATCCCTCTCTATCTCTCTTGTCTCACCCCAAATCCATGGACCCAATAGAGGATGAATGAAGATGAGCTTATATTTTTTGTACCGATGAGTCAATTGGGGATGGACCGATGGATTCAGAACATGGAGGATCACATGGAGAATAATCCTATAGTCGGAGAGCATATGACCCAACATGCTCTTCAGTGCTTTGAAAGAGGTGCTGCTACTTGGTGGAGGATGTACCAAACCATCAATGGATGGAAAGGAGTAACCACTTGGAAAGAATTTAAGTTGACTCTGCCAAAGTCTCGGTTTGTGTCCCAGAAGTTGAAGCCTTATGGAAAGGATATGAAGAAACCTTGCGCATGCAAGATTTGTGGAGAAATAGGACACACCCATAAAGAACACAAGGATGAATGCCCTAATTGTGAAGGAAGTCACCCAGTTGAAGAATGCCCAATTAGGCAGATTACTTGTTTCTTGTGTGAAGGGACTACCCACTATCCTGCTCAGTGTCACATTTACCCCATGGTACAACGAACCATCCAGCAGAAGAAAGAAGTAATGAAAGGAGCCCTCATGGAAATTTTGGAAGAAACTGTGATGAAGGAAGAGGTGGAGGACACGCCCAAAGAAGAACCAATTAAACCCTGCACCAAGTCATGCTATTCATGTGGAGAAGAAGGACACATCTCCCAGAATTGTTTGAATGGGGATCTAGTAGAATTCCTGACAAAGGAAGTAGAATATGACCCACAGGAAATAGAAGCCATGATTTGCATGGAAAGGTCCAGGAAGAGAAGCAGATTGGATTCCAGGAAGGACCTGAGTCATATTACCTGTTATAGGTGCAAGGAGTCAGGGCACTACCTCAGCAGGTGCCCAAAAAGGAAACCTCGATACTTGTCAGAAGTAATATGTTTTAGTTGTAATGGAGCAGGGCACTTTGCCAGAGAATGCCCCAAGGAGAAGGAAACTTGTGCTATACAGTTGAGTTTGCAACAAAAGAAATGGAGTAGTAGAAGTGGGAACATTTTCTTCTATATTGAGGTGTGGAGTTGAGACATGTAATGGAAAAGCGAGAGATTGTAATCATTTAAGAATGAGTAAAGTTAGCATCGTTGGTACTAATATGGATTTTATGAGTTGTTACTCTATGAAGAAGGATTTTGGCCATTTTGAGGATATGAGAAATGTGGTCTATGGAAGATTTGTGCATTTTAAGGGTGGTAGTACCATGTAAGAACCGTTGACCCCTGGAAAAGATAAGGATACTCCACTGAGTGGATTTCGGACAAAATGAATACAAGTTTTGTCTCGATATGTGTGATACCTCAAGACCATGTGGGATGAAGTTGGAGACCGTCAGTTGTTTGGACCAAATTAATGTGATCAAGAAGTCAGAAGAAAATGTTAAGTTGATTCGAGATAGACTGAAGGTAGCTCAGTCCAGGCAGAAGAAGTTATGCAGACTAAAAAACGCAAGGAGGTAGTCTATGAAATTGGAGATAGAGCATGTCTTCATGTGTCCCCTCTGCGAGGAGTTAAACGAATTGGAGTTAAGGGAAAGTTAGCCCCGAGATTTGTAGGACCATACCGAGTTTTGGAGCGTATGGGAGAAGTGACCAATAAGTTGGAGTTACCTGAAGGACTATCAGGAGTTCATGATGTGTTTCACGTTTCTCAGTTGAAGAGTGCCATGCAGAGATGGCCAATATTTCCCTGTAAGGATGCTTGACCCTGGAAAGGATAATGATGTTCCACGAAGTAGAGTATGGACTTCATAAGTATAAGTTTTTGTCTTGGTATGAGGGATAACCCACGAGGATGAAAAGATGAATTACTATTGGATATAAAGGAGGTATGATGTTGGTATTATGAAACGATTGTAACTCCGTGATGAGTTTGAATAATCACGTCTTAGTTTGGTGCCAATAGAAGGAAGGAAGACAGTACAATTGGATGGATTTAAGAATACTAGGAAGTTGGAAGTTGGAATAATGATCAGTTGCCCGAGGATGAGTTCAAGGATTACAAGTATAAGATGGGCCATAACCCACAGGCCCAGGACCTGCCAAGAAGCAAGCACATTCTTGCTGAAGGAAAAACCCTGGAGGAAGTTACGATTTTATCGACAGACGATCTTATAGGAGTTACGCAAAACCTAAGAGATTGTGAAGGAACGATAGATATTTGTTTGGCTTGCAGAATCAATGGATTTATCCGAACCTTGGTTCGTCAACAAGAGAAATTCTGCAATGCTTGTGAGGATGGCCGAGTGTTAGTATGCGAGATTCGTTAAACTGTATACATGGTAATGATTTGGGTGCGGGATGGATTGATCACCATACCGACTTACTCTTATTGTTCGCCTTGCTATATGGGATGGTAAATCTGAGTGACTTACCTATAGTAGAGAGACGACGATCAAAACCTTGTTTAAATCTTAGAATGGTATAGCAATTTTTCCCTTGTACAAGGCAGCTTTTGCCAACCGTAGGTTATACGGTGAGGATCAACCCAGACCCATTTCCTGCAGGAGAAACCATAAATTGTTGACCACCATGAGATATCGATAGTTGTTTAGTTTTGGCACCAGACCGTCAGCTAAGAAGACCCAATCTCGGAATAACCTTACCAAGAAGAAAGGACAGAAGAATTGAGGTAAAGGTTATGCCACTACCGGAAGAGCCACAGAAGGAATTATCTCGAGAATCTGAGAAGACTGACACTGTCAACAATAAGGATGGAGTGTATGAGTTTTGATGGAACCGTAACCATGCTTCTAAGGGTGGTAGCACCCCAGACCCTTGTGATGATCGATGGATTTTGAGAAGACCCCGACCCTAACCTCTTTCTTTCTAGCCTCTCCGAATCTCGAGGACGGGATTCATTTTAAGGGTGGTAGGTTTGTAACATCCCAAAATTCTAAATTTTGGAATGTTATAATAAATACATAGATTGATTGATTGTTTGATTTGTTGTGTGATTGTTTGAGTGAAATTCGAAACGGTTTGAAAGTTAAATGAGAGGGAATAAAAGGACTTTCCCAAACTTTTATTTTTCATTCGTGATCTCCATGAATTCAAATTCTTTTCAACACAAAACCCTAGAGAGAAGATGACATGACTTCTTCCATTTAAATTAAATGAAAAGGGTTGTTGAAAATATTTGAATTTCATTTGAAAATATTTCAAATTCATAAACTTCAAGCAACTCAATGATTTTCATGAGAGAAGATAAAATGACTTCTTCAAATTATGAAATATGAGTTGGAAGTTAAAAGGATCAAATTCAAAGTCCTTTTGGAAATTTTTTTCAATTAGAGTTATTAGAGTTTTATTCAAATTATTTTTCTCCAAAAAAAATACATGGAAAATAGGGTAACATGATTCCCTACAGTAGAAAATTGGAGAAAAATTAATTTGAAATCATTTTGGTATTTTTAAAATGACTAGTACAAATGCCCGTGCGTTGCACCGGGCGGTAAAATGGACATAACCTGCTTCATGTGTCACTGTGCATCATTTTTTTATATCCATATTAATACATGTTGATAATATAGTTAAACGTGGGAATTTCCTTATTTTTAATAAAAGTTAACGCTTTAGAGAAAAGCCCGTGTGTTGCAACGGGTATGAAATAAATTCCGGGGTTTGCTTGATATTCAAGAGTTTATCTATCATGGTGAAATACCTCTATCTCTCAATCTTTTAAATTCTTTCTCGTCTTATCGTGAATTCATATTTTATACTTGATCACTTCAATGATAAGACGACCCATTAGATAGTAAAGAGCCTGCTTTATGTGTCATTGTGCATCATTTATTATAATCATTTTAAATACATGTTGATAATATGGTTAAACGCCTTATTTTTAATAAAAGTTAATGGTTTAGCAAAAGAGCCCGTGCGTTGCAACGAGTATGAAATAAATTCTGGGGTTTATCTATCATGGTGAAATACTGAGCTCTATCTCTCAATCTGTTATATTCTTCCTTGTCTTATCATGAATTCATACATGGCCACTTCAAAGATAAGACGATCCATAAGATAGTAAAGAGTTTACAATGCTTTGGTTCTCACATTGACTACACCAACACGGCTACTTCCCTTACACCATCATCAGGGCTCAAATAAGATCAAGATTAGGACATGCAGAGTTGCGGGTGAGATGATATGACGGAGGACATGGTCGGTGTAGCCATGACCACATGCTTCTCTCTCTCCCCCCCTCCCCCTCTCCCTGTCTCCCTGTCTTCCTCCCTCTCCCCCTCTCTGGATGCACCATTGTTGTACTCGCTCAACTCTTCGTCGCTCCCTCCTCTCTATCTATCCATGTCTCCCTCCCTCTCCCCCTCTCTCTGGATGCACCATTGTTGTACTCGCTCAACTCTTCGTCGCTCCCTCCTCTCTATCTTATCAACGGCATGAGGAACATCGAGACTCTAGGGATATATTGATGATCAAATAGTCCATAGGTGAGCCCCAAATATGTTT